>VDFB02264667.1:0-19866 GCA_007258455.2 Sequoia sempervirens
ACTAACAAGAATTATAATTCATCTCATTAAATAAAATTTTATCTAACAATATAAAGTGCATTTAATCCATCACATTTAAATGATCTACCAATAAGAATCATCCATATCATATTATCAATATAGCAACATTCATGATCATTATAATTAACTAACATATGCAAGATACAACATGCATTATGCATTATAAGAGAGAGTTCACAATAATTACAACATTACATTATTACAATAGTGCTTCCCAAGATTAATAGGGAAGAATATACATCTAAGTACAATGCACAATACAACTGATTTCAATTAAATATAAGTACATGTAAGATATTCCACTTGACCATGTGGAACCCTAAGGTCTACCCCCCATGCTAGGAGATAGCAATTAGGTCCCACAACAACAAACAAGGCGACTACAAACTGACATAAAAAAGGATAATCATAGGAAAACTGACACTACAACAACTTAACAACACATAAGATCATACATTGGTTCCAGAGGACATCACACACCAAGGGAAGAAGACAAACAAGGGAATACTAGTTTTCAAATGGAAGAGTGTCATCACATGGTCTTGACATGGGTTACCCTAACAACCTCTCACTAGGCATCGGTGCTATTGGGTGACACATGCGAAACCAATCTTCCTTTCGTGAGGACTAGGCATCGGTGCTATTGGGTGACACATGCGAAACCAATCTTCCTTTCGTGAGGACAAGGAATTTGGTCTTTCCAACCAGGCCTTCTCAACCCATCCTTAGCCTAAACAAGCACTACAGGCATGGGTGATGCATTCACTTATCTTGATTAATGTGTACACTACCCAACCCCCTAAATCATTTTTAAGTTATCACTCAGTTAAGAAACTCCCACATGGGTTACCCTGGTGTCACTTTGTGCATCGACCCTCATTGATAGCCACTCCCCTACTAGCAGCTAGGAGACCCAATAAAATAAATGGGGTAAATCCATCACGTACATAGAACAAAAAGCCACAAAAGTATATAACCCGAGCAAGGAATGGACCATCTCACTCTCAAACACAACTATAATAACAAGTGGTGCATGGATAAGGACCCTCATCCACACATCACAAACACAATGATGCAACCAATAACATAATTCCCAAGCCTCTAGAAGACTCCCAATTTCACAGACACAAAAAGACCCCACATTAGAGCAACAACAGTAATATCCCAAAAAAATTCAATGTCAAAATCAAGCATTATGTTTCAAACTAATAAACAAACAACATTACTTTTAGAGAGATATTATTTCCATGACAATTATTGTATTCTATATCCAATTACAAGATAATTTACTATTCAACTAATTCATATTTGCAAAAGAACTCAACATTCATTATAAAGCTATAGGAGAAATACACCACTTAAAATTTTATCTAATTCATCCATTCCACTAATTTTTGAGTTATTATGAATGCTCGTTTATACTATAAATCACCCCTCTTTAAATCAACATTACCAAATTCCATTCATAATAAATCTTTCAATTAGAAGGTGAAATATTTTTTTCTAATATTGGAACATACAAATAACCCCCACTAATTTAATACAAATTTTAACCATCAAATAAATATATATGTATATGTATGTATATATATATGTACATATATATAAGCATATATATATATATATACTTACATATATATATACTTACATATATATATATATATATATATTTATATTTATATATATATTCACATCTATCGCAATCAAATATCATAAATAAAACATAATGAAAGATATATATACAACGAATCCTTGAATGCAAAAATTCACACACACACACACACACACACACACACACACACACACACACACACACACACACACACATACATATGTAAATATAAAGGCGCATGTAGATATCAAATGAAAATGTATCTTATACATCAAACACCACATATATACAACGTATTACATATCGATTGCCAATTAAAATAAATTGAAGATGTTTGGAACTCATCTTCAGTGAACCTATACAACTGATACACTATGATACAATGCATGTAAATTGAACCAATAGACTACTGTTAGATCTTAGATCTAACCATGGTTTATAAACACATGGCAAGGGACAACCTTGAATTAAATAGAGCTTGAGAAATGCAGCCGATATCATGGGTGTGGCTAAGCCTGAAATTTATGTGTTATGACTAGATTATTGATGCTAATAAAGGAAAACACATTCAACAGGTTGACAATGGTAATAAATGTCATAAACAACTTTTACGAGGGCATAATAAGAAAATGAAGCCTATCTCATCTCCATTCATAACCATACAAAGATCCTCAAAGCGTTTTTATATGGAAATAAATTGCTTTCATTTACAATAATGAATTTCATGAGAAAAAGTAGAAGTACGGTGAACCAAAAGAAAATCCATTGATGTCAATGGAAATGTTCTAATTCAAGAATCACCCTTATCTCTGTTTCTTTTGAAAAGCTTGACTACTGGTTATGTGAACAAAGAATAATTAAGGGTGAGTCTTTTTGTTCTAGAAGGCTCTGACTTTCTTTCCCTTCAAAAGCTGGACTACTGGTCTTTTTCTCACTTCCTAGTACACAAAGAGAAATGCAGAAATAAATTGTTGTATGGAGGGACAAGGTCAAGGCAAGTACATTGATTACATGTAAAAATGAATACCAAAATTTTCATAGTCAATAATCAATATCAAATGGACGATTCAATCGTCATGTACAACCCAAATAGCTTCCCAACCAGTGCCATGCTAATACGCAACCAAAAGAGAATAGTTCATCTCAAAACTATAGAGTGGGTAATATTCCCAAACAATACCAACAAAATTAATAGATTATAGATGGACAAAGGAAAACTATAGTCGAGGTAGAGTGTTGGGTTTCACACTATCAACATATACCCAAAAGGAAAACGGTGAAGAATACATGGATAAGCTCAATAAATAATCTAGCAACATGAAATGGCAGGCTCTAACTCAAGAAATGTAATGGTTGTAGAGTAAGCTCAATTAACATTCAGAAAAAAGACTTTGAAAAAACCTTTAGAAGATGCAATTCCTAATTAATCAAATTTAGACTTTAAGTAAACAAAGAAGTGTGTCTTCAAACAACTCATCCATCAATATTCTTTTCCCTTAACATAATTAAAATTGGGAAAAATAGTGGAACCTGGTTTCTCCCTCTTTCCAGAGGAAAGTTTTGTTGGAGAGCTCACCACTCCCAACTTGCAGCTTCAACACATTTCCAGAATCTCAACAAAACCTACAACCACCAATTCCAAAACCCCCAAAAACTAGAAGTAGAGCTTCCAAGAATCAAGAAAACATTCACGAGAAGCAGCCAAATTAGTTTTTCAGAAAATCACCAAAAGCCCCCTTTCTTTTAGCAAATTCACCAATTTATTTACTACTACACAATGTCCATTACTGCAAGTAGTTTCTTTAACTTAAAATTATTTAATTTAATTTTCTCATCCATTGTTAATTGCCACTATTTAAATATATTTATTTATCAATTTAAACTTTCATTTAATTTTTTTTGCACAAATATAGTTATTTGAATATTTCTATATTAAAGCGTATTTTTAATTTATTTAAACCAAATAAAGGCATTAATAGTATTTATTTATCAAAACCACAATTATACTAAATAATTTATTTAATTATTAAAATTCCCTTTTAAACTTCAATAATCTTTATTTTAATGTAATAATTTTAATCAAAGAACAAATCAACCAAATTAATCAAACGAACAAAATACCAAGAAGTACCTGACCTCACAACAAAACGAAGGGAAATACAACAACAATACTGATAGACCAACACAAACTGACCAAACTAGTAGGGTAATGCAAATGGATACTCACCCTTGTCAAGGATGATGGCTAAACAAGGACCAAATGTTATCTCCATCAATGATTTCCATTGGGTCTAAGGAACACTCAAACCTAGCAATTCAAGTGGAGTCGATGCCTAGTACCTGCAACCTGCATCAAACCACATAATCGAGCATGCACATAGTCAAACAGTAAAGCACACCATGAAAGGAAAGTCGCAGCATCACAGGGCACTCACAAGTGAGTGATGCAACACTATTCCCCTTCACCAAATACATCAACGCACAATAATCAAATGCTAACAACATGATAAGAACATACATCAAATTATCACAAGGTGCCCATAGCAAGAATAATCCACACAATAAATTAAATTGATCTACTAAGCATAGCATAAACATAAACATTAGTGGTCAAGTATCATCATAACTATGAATCCAACACCAAGTAAAGTATCATGATTTCCAAATACAAACATGTAACTATCAGTTACAGAAAGAAAACTGAGGGGCACTACAATACATGTAGAAGCCACTACAATTGAAGAACAAAAAAACCATACATCTAATTCATTTAAATGTAAGTGAACAAGGCTATATGAAACAAAAATTTACATGTAAGAGTAACTATAATTGAAGAAAAAAAGAAGCATACATCTAATTCTCTTCAATGTAAATGAACAAGGCCATATGTCAAATGAAACAAGCAATACATGTTATGCTATCATATCCCCAAATCTAACTCTTACCATATATCTAACCATTATGTGCATGGTATACAATCCTAGACTAACAATGGAATATATATATATATATATAGTTAGTTAGTTAGTTAGTTAGTTAGTTAGTTATTTAGTTAGTTAGTTAGTTAGTTAGTTAGTTAGTATGTCAAATGAAACAAGCAATACATGTTATGCTATCATATCCCCAAATCTAAGTCTTACCATATATCTAACCATTATGTGCATGGCATACAATCCTAGACTAACAATGGAATATATATATATATATAGTTAGTTAGTTAGTTAGTTAGTTAAGGGGTTATATATGACTTGAAACAACATTATCATAGATGTAAAAGTCATTGTAATTTATAAGAACAAATAAGCCATACATCTAATTCATTTAAATGTAAATGAACAAGGCTATATGAAACAATAATTTATATGTAGGATTAACTATAATTGAAGAAAAAAAAACCATACATCTAATTCACTTCAATGTAAATGAACAAGGCTATATGTCAAATGAAACAAGAAATGCATGTTATTCTATCATATCCCCAAATATAACTCTTACCATATCTAACCCTTTACGTTCACATTAAGGATATATATATATATATCTGCATGGCATACAATCCTTGCCTAACAATGGAATATATATAGTTAGTTAGTTAGTTAGTTAGTTAAGGGGTTATATATGACTTGAAACAACATTATCATAGATGTAAAAGTCATTGTAATTGAAGAATAAACAAACCATACATCTAACTCATTTAAATGTAAATAAACAAGGCTATATAAAACAACAATTTATATATCTCTGCCATATATATATATGTGTGTGTGTGTGTGTGTGTGTATGTATATGTATATATACACACACACACACATATATATATATATATATATATATATATATATATATTTGTGTGTGTGTATATGTACATACACACACACACACACACACACATATATATATATATATGTGTGTGTATATATATATATATATATATATATATATATATATATATACAATGTGTGTGTGTAGCATTTGAGGGTATCATATACTCGACTGCTAAGGGTTTCATGCATCTATCTTTTGGCCAATTGTGTCTATGTGTGTATACAAATTCCATAGTTAATTTAACATTCTTAAAGTAGCTATAAACTAAAGATGATAGGTGGAATGATATACATATGTATGAAAATGTTTTTGAAGAAAATCATGATATGCATGAATAATAAACATACATTGAACACTTTAAACAATTGTATTCTTAGAATTTTTTTGAAATATACATAGTTTGGAAGTTGCAACAGGTGTCTAAAATTGAAACTTGTATAAATAGGAATTTGAGAGCAAGTGGATATATACATTTGACATATAGCCTTGTTCATTTAAAATGAAGTGAATTAGATGTATGGTTTGTTTGTTCTTCAATTACAGTGACTCTTACATGTATGCGATTGTTGTTTCAATTTATATATAAGCTTTTATTGCTATATTAGTTTTAGAAAGGGTTATAAAAAATTATATTTGTAGAGAAGGGGGATTCACTACTCATGAGTTCTCTTCATTTAGAGAGCCTCACGGGGCCAAATTCCCTAAACTTCCTCAAGGAACAACAACAAGAGTTTTAGAATCTGAAAGAGAAAGTCATTGAGATTTTCTAGACAAACGGACAAGCTCTCAACCAAAGGACGCCAGTGTGGGATACAGATGAAAGCACAACGTGCTGGAATCCCAGAGGCGCGTTGGAGTCAGAGAATGAATTTATCATAGAAAATTCCTAAATGACTACTATTTATCGGATTGCTAAGAGTTTACAGAATGCAATGAAATAGTAGAATGCAGTAGAACTGAAATAGAAATGTTATAGATAAGGAGAAGAAAGGAAGTAAGTACTTACAACCACATGAGTGATGAAGCCTCCATCAAATGAATGTCTTCAAAACTTGTGTATGTAAGATCTAGAGAAAGTGTTGGGGCTATATAGGGGTTTTCCTCAGTTAAACCCCCATTTTTCGTGTTCCCACCTCCATGGACAACCATATAGAAAGAGAGAATAACCAAAATGGACAAAGTCTGTGGTGAAAGAAAAAACCGCTTAGGAGTAGAACCTGCACCACCAAGTATGAGTGATAAAAGAAAACCCCACTCGAGGAGGAGAACCTGTATCACAAAAGAGGTGATAAAATAAATCCCCGCTCAAGGAGGAGAACTCATATCACAATATGTATATGAAATATATGAGGGATATGGAATCCCAAGAATGCTCACAAGCATGCGATAGGGAGATAGAGCAAGACTGAAGCTAAGACCCCTTGAAAGGATGTAAGAATGCTAGTGTAACAAACTAGATGAAGTTGTGCAAGCAAGAGTGAGATGGTAGAATGAAGCTAGAAGTAGAAGAGTGGAGCTAGAAGAAGTTTAGAGAGCAAAATGGACTGAAAGGATAGCTTTTAATGAGGGAAAAGAAGCTTCTTCAACCCTAATCAGGCGCCCTCAGCTGTTACCACCGAAAAAACTTGCTAACAAGTGGAAAACATGCATTGAGGCGGTTGTTTGAATGTTGAAACATCACAAGATGCTAGCACAGTGCACAGATGTTCGTGTGGCATGCTAGTGCATAAACATGTCATGCTAAAAAACAACACAAACGGGAAAAGCGATATGTTCGATGTAAAGCTAATGTGTGAAGGAAAGTTGTTGAAAAGGGGTGCTAAGCATCCTGAGAAGGGAAAAAGGATGATGCAGGGGCTAAAATGAGCCTGCACAAGATGCTAAGGGAGTGGACACTAAAGCGGGTGCAAGAATGTATGTGAAATTGCAAGGGGTGCAATTTTATGACTATACATTTTTCCCCCACTTTAGCAAGCATATGAATCTACATTAATATGCATGCTAAAGGAAATATACTAAACATAAATAACATCATATTCCAAAAGGATACTGTATAGTAAGCAGATAACCCTTCAAACCACAAAATCATGCCCTGAAGCTGAAGACCTACAAAACTAACATGTTAGGTAAGGAAAACCTGCACTAGACAATAATGTTAGCACACAAAAAACTAAAGGATTTGAGTTAGCATAGTGAAAGAGACCTCAATATAAAAGGTTGTCTCAGTACTATCCATTGTCCCCAAATTAAAGACACATAGAAGAAATCTAAAATGAAGAGAGGAAGGGCATATACTCAAGATGAAGAGGATGCAGATCTTCGATCTGGTATATACAATTGAGAAGAGAAGAGAATTTAAGAATGTAAGCACCTCACAAGCCTACAAGGAAGGTGTCGTCCAAGATCTCTAACATGAAGAAAACCCAGGAAAGTACCCTACAGACCTACAGACTTGCAGTGAGGTATCTCCCAAGATCTCTCACATGGAGGAAGCTAGGAAAGCTCCCTACATACCCATAGATCTATAGGGAAGGTTTCCTTCAAGATCTCTCACATGAAGGAAACCTAGGAAAGTGCCCTACAGACCCGCAGACCTGTAGGGAGGTATGCCCCAAGATCTCTCACATGGAGAAAACCCAAAGAAAGTGCTCTATAGACTCACAAGCCTATAGGGGAGTGACCCCCAAGATCTCTCGGATGGAGGAAGGTTAGAAGAAGCACCCTACATACCTATAGACCTGCAGGGAGGTATCCCCCAAGATCTCTCACATTGAGGAAACCCAAGGAAGGGGACTGCATAAAGTCAAAAAGCGGCTTCATAGGCGCACCTGCAAAGTGCAAGTGGCCACGTAGGAAAGTAAGAAGACAGTCACACAAATTGTTGATAGATTGGAAAGCTTTCAAAGGGGTCCCTCAGGAACCCTTCAAAAGGAAGAGGGGTCCACTCAAGGGATGCATTGTTTGAAAAGCAAGGTCTAGTTAGGCTGCCCCCAAGCTAGACACCATAGAATTCATTTGAGATACAATCTTTCAAAGGAGGTCCTTCATGAACCCTTCAAGAGAAAAGGGGTCCCCTCAAGGGATGCTTCAATTGAAAGATAGAGAGAAGAGAGGGGGTCCTTATAAGGACACACATCTCTAGAGAAAGATATCATTTCCCCCGACATATAGGGGGGAGAACCATGAAAGAAACTTATAACATGCAGGATAGATGCATACCTCAATATCACTTGTCATGTGAAGAAAAGGTAGTTGCATCAATCAAATGAGAGTTTGATGACACCTAAATCAAGAAGTTGTTGTATTTTATCCTTCAAAGCTTTGCATTGACTAGTGGAATGGGAAAGCACTCAATGGTATGCACAAAAAGAATGTTTTTCTATATCATGTTCCTGAGATTTCTTGCATGTAGGAGAAGGAAGAGCGATTAGGTGAAATTTTAGAAGCCACAACAAAATATGCTCTTGCTTGGATAGAGGATGAGGAGCAAGAAACAACCCTTTCTCTTTTGGAGAAATACTTGACCGCTCACAAGAGGAAGGTACGAAGATAGCAAACAAATGTGGAAAAATCTTTTCAATAGAACGAGGTTGAGAAGAATTCATGTCACTCAACCATGGCTTCCATTTAGATTCCTTCGAGCGACCAAGTCTCAAATTATGCTTATGAGGTGTGAATTCTATAGGGACCTAAATGCCTTGTTCCTTATGCCCACAACCTTTACACTCATAGCCATATTTAGAGACAAGCTTAAAGTCGGGGCCATAACATGTTTACAAGTCTTGAAAAGGAGGATCTCATAAATAGCATTGTCCCAACAATAGGGATCACACTCCTTTATGGGATCACCATCATCCTCTTTAATAGGACTACCAACATTATCCTCTTTTGTAGAAGTGTAATCATCTTCCTTAGAATGAGGATCAACACTAAGAACATTACAATTTATGCTCACACCACCCCGCGATACAAAAGAACAATCATCTTTGATAGCAGGTGTGGATGATGTTATTGGAAGGTCTAAGTGGATCAGGGTGACTTTATATTCCTTGATGAAGGAATCTGTAAAGTCTAAGGAACCCCAATCATCACCAAGACATGTATTATTTTGAGAAGAGGCAGGAGTAAAATTAAGATTTCTTGCTTTAGAAGGATCTTCCCTAGGGACATTTATCTCGAGAGTATCCTTTTTAGTAGGTACTTCTGGAGTAAACATCGACAAAATGGAAGATACTGAAGGCATAAGAGTAGGCAGAATTGAGACCTGGCCATCAACTGCCATTTCACATAAGTGCATAGCCTCAGGGTCAGCCTTGACTGTGACTACTTTATTGTTAGCAATGAACTTAATAGATTTATGCAAGGTAGATGGGACTACACCCATAGCATGAATCCACGGTCTACCAAGAAGAATGTTATAAGGTAAATTTTTTGACATAACATATACAAGGGTAGGTATGGTAATGGGTCTAAGCTGTAAAGGTAATACTATTGTACCTAGAGTTTTTCGCTCAACATTATCGAACCCACGAATAACAACAGAAGAAGTATTAAGAGAAGATGAATCAATATTAATTTTAGGCAATAGATCAATGCTACATACATTAAGTGTTGAACTAACATCAATGAGCATACATCTAATGCTAATTTTATTAATGTTAACTATAATCATCAAAGGGTCCACTTGATTTTGTACTTCCAAAGGTGGGAGTTCCTGTAGATAGAACATAATATTTGGCAAATCTACACGAATATACACCCTCAATGCATTAGCATCCATCAGCCTAGCAGAAGAAGGAAAGATGATCTTTTGCAAGGCTTCTTGAAGCATAACTTGATAAAATGGAGCAAATTGAAGCAAGTCCCACATTGAGATCTTAGCCGGAGCAACTTGGAGTTGCTCAACAAGATCACAATCACTAGATGCTTTAGTTTTAGGTTTAGTAGCTTGAAGAAGGCTCGGTTGTTTATTCATATTATTCTCATAATTATGGGCTATTTCTCTATAAGAGGGAGCCTTAGAAGGGATAGGAGAGTCACTATCAAATGGAACACCATGTTAATAGAAAAAACTCTTTTAGGAGAAGGACTGGTTGGAGTCATGTAAGTGACTGGTCTCTTAGAACTTTGAGGGGCAACATGGACATAGATTACATTTACATAATAATCACAACTAGTGGAATAATTATTTGAAGACATATTCTCAACATCAATCCAAACAAGATAAAATGTGGAAGGATACTTATTGTTTGCTAATGCATCGTCTCTAGAGGAGAGTGCATTGGAATAGTTAAGAAATTCATTATTCACAAATGTGTCAGCTATAGAATATAGTGCATTGGAATGAAGAGTAAATTCATCATTCACAAATGCATCATCTCTAGAAGAGAGTGCATTGGAATGAATAGAGGGTAGAGTAATATTAAGAAAGGTATCAGTGATTTCATCTTGTTGCAACAAAATATCCTTTGAAGAAAGAGAAATTTTGTGAGAAGGATCAAAGATATCAAGTGACATAAGCAAAACCAAGTTACCATCACATGCATGAAATGGAATATCATTAAAATTTTGAATAAAATTAGATAATGAACTAATAAAAGAAGATATTAAATTGATTTCAATTTTTTTTAGTATTTTCTATGTTCTAGTAATTCATGTTTTCGGAGGTCTTCAGAGCATAACTTGAGGTCAGAACTTGTATCGGTCCCTAAAATTCAACTGCCAAAGGAACTTTTATTTTAGGGATTGGACTATTTATCCAGGGAACCTTTCCAATGATGCAAACGGTTCTAAATTATGAGCACCGAGTCAAAAGTTATGACCTTGCCAAGTAGGGGTAAATAAATTCCTATTTTTTAAGAAGATTTTCTTCTTCACGCCAAGTTCACCAAAATGCAGAGAAGGGGGATTCACTACTCTCTAGTTCTCTTCATTTAGAGAGCATCATGGGGAAAACTACCCTAAACTACCTCAAGGAATAGTGCTAAGAATTTTAGAATCCAAAAGATTAAGTCACAGAGATTTTCTGGACAAATGGACAAGCTCTTAGCCAAAGGACGTCAATGTGGGATACAAACGACAATGTGGTGCGCTAGCATCCCAGAGGCGTGCTGGAGTCAAAGAACTATTTTATCATAGGAAAATGCCTAAATGACTACCAGCTATCGGATTGCTAAGAGTTTATAGAATGTGATGAAATAGTAGAATGCAATAGAATTGAAATAAAGTGAAATAGAAATGTTAGAAATAAGGAGAAGAAAGGAAAGAAATACTTACAACCATAGGAGTGATGAAGCCTCCACCAAATGAATGTCTTCAAAACCTGTGTTTGTAAGATCTAGAGGAAGTGTTGGGGCTGTATAGGGGTTTGCCTCAGGAAAACCCCCATTTTCGTGTTCCCACCTCCACAGACAACCAGATAGAAAGAGAGATAATAACCAAAATGGAAAAAGCATGTGGTGAAAGAAAAAACAACTTAGGAGTAGAACCTGTACCACCAAGTATGAGTGATAAAAGAAAACTCCCCTTGAGGAGGAGAACCCGTATCACAAAAAGGTGATAAAAGCAATCCCCACTCAAGGAGGAGAACCTGTAGCACAATATGTAGATGCAATATATGAGAGATATGGAATCCAAGGAATGCTCACAAGCATGAGATAGGGAGATAAAGCTACAAGAGTGAATCTAACAGAGCTTGAAAGGATGTAAGAATGCTAGTGTAACAAACTAGATGAAGTTGTGCAAGCAAGAGTGAGATGGTAGAATGAAACTGGAAGAAAAAGAGAAAAATGGACTGAAAGGGTAGCTTTTAATGAGGTAAAAGAAGCTTATTCAGTTGTTACCTGGCATTCTTAGCTGTTACAATAAAAAAAACTTGCTGACAAGTGGAAAACATGCACGAAGGCAGACGTTTGAACATTGAAACATTGCAGGATGCTAGCATGGTGCGTAGACATCTTTGTGATGTGCTAGTGTCTAGACACGTCGTGCTACAAAATAACGTGAATGAGAAAAGTGCTAGGTTCAATGTAAAGCTAATGTGTGAAGGAAATCTGTTGAAAAGAGGTGTTGAGCATCCTGGGAAGGGAAAAAGGCTGATGTAGGGGCTAAAATAAACCTACACAAGATGCTAAGGGAGTGGACACTAAATCGGGTGCAAGAGTGTATGTGAAATTGCAAGGGGTGCAATTTTATGCCTATACAATATCATAATGTTTTTCCAAGTTATATATATATATATATATATAAGTATGCATGCATACATATATAATATGTATATACATACATATAGTATGCATGTATGTATGCCATACATACGTACATACATATACATACATATTTTTCTTAATATATATATATATATATATTATCAATTTAGGGTTTAATAATTATATATATAATAAATGTATTATATGCATTTCAATTGCTACCAAAATTTCCTTGATACTAGTAGTAGAGGTGCATGCAAAGTTTCATATGGTGGGGAAAATGTAGTATCAAAAGGGTAGAGAAGACAGTGGAGTTGCAAGTAATACTAGATGAGGGGTACACGACAGTAGAGGACACAGAGTTGACCAAAAGATAGGTGCATAAAACCCTTAATAGTCCAATATATGAAACCCATAAATGGTATGTATAAATATACACACAATTAGCCAATTGAAAGGTGCATGAAACCCTTAATAGTTGAGTATATGATACCCTCAAATGCTATATATATGGGGATTGCAGAGATAGACATATGTATGTCCGAGATATATATAGTGTTTATTGGTATTGCAAATATTTCAACATATCTTTTGGTTGACTATGTGTCTGTGTGTGTACATATATACATATAGTCAGTTAAAAGATAGATGCATGAAACCCTTAACTGTTGAGTATATGATACCCTCAAATACTCTCAATATATATGGGGATTGCAGAGATAAACATATGTATGCCATAGATGTATACAATGTTTCTAGATATTGCAGATATATCAAAATATCTTTTGACTGACTATGTGTATATACATAGACACACAAAGCTGATCAAAAGATAGCTACATGAAGTATCTCAAAATTGAGACAAGATTTATGATATTGTAAAGAAAATTTTGAAATCAATTGAAAAACACATACAATGGAGGTTTATTATCATTGTAAGGTTGGAAGACAACCTCACCTGTGATGGCCAAAGTTTGTACTATTTTCCTTATGATTTTGAAATGTTCATAAACATAGGAGAAATGGAAAAAATATCACCATTACTTGCTCGCAACATCTTCGCAGTTGGTCGTGAAGTGCACCACCACTGGTCCGTCAATGGATGGTGTTATGTGAAGAATGATAACATTGAATGGTGTTGTAGAGAACCTAAATGATACCATAGTTTGTGAAAAGCATGCCAATGTGGTTGTCAAAAGGTTGATGATGGAGGGGAGAGGGGAAGTTAACACAAAGTAAATGAGCATTATGTTTGCAAGGACGGATGTGGTGGGAAACAAGCAAGAAAGTAACATGTGTTTGTCAATGATCGATGCCACCTTTTTCCTTGTAAAAGGTATTTTTGGAAACCACTCGATATGAGTTGGAAAATGTGAGTCATTTTCTCTTGATTAGATTTTTCTGAGTTTTCAGTTGGACCATCTACACCATGCAATCCAATTTTTTGACTGATGTGTCTTCTACTAACATGGACTCCTCACACAACATAGCCCTCACCACCATCGGGCTCTCTCCCTTAATGAAGGCTTTAAATAGTAGTTGTAGTTAGATAAATAAAACTCATACCAAAATACAAACTACATTTTATAGCTAGATAATTACACACAAGTTTTTATATGCATAGATAAAAGTATATAATGGATATAAGATGAATCTTCAATGGTATAATCAACTAATTTAAAAAAATAATTTTTTATTTTTATTTAGAAGATGACTTACAAGATTTAATTAAAAAAGAAAATTACAATTTTATGTGTGAAATCTTAAAAAAAGCATTTTAATTTTTTATTAATAAGATTTGGAAAAGATGTACAAATTATAAGGCCTTTGTCTTCAAGATTCTATTATAAATTAAAATTAATTTAAGGATTTTTGATTAAGTTTCAAGTCAAGGTATGATGACAATGGTTTAAAACATATATTGTGCATGCATAATCCAAAAGTTTCAAATGGTGCAAAAGTTTGTACATAATTTTTTTTTTACTAGGGTACCCTAAGGAAAATATTAATTCTAAACTTGGAGAGGGTGTACTAAAGCCACACTTACAACTTAAACTAGATAAAAACAATAAAATATAAATTTTTTTTGTTATTATATTACATAAAGAAGTTGATGATGATCCTTTTATCTCCATCCAAGTAAGGAGTTTAGCTTGAGACAAATATTAATTCTAAAATTGGTTTGACTTTGGCACCTGACACCATCATCACTTCATCTGGTTGGCAAACATAGAGAACATCTCTCTTCTCAATAAAGTCTAGCTTGAGTGAGGGAGATCCCCGAGGCATAGGATTCAAACCTTGAACCTATAGCTCACAAAAAATTAGTAGTTGTCAATCAATCTATCAACCACACCATATCAAAAAAAATAAAAAATCCAACAATAAAAAATATCTTATAAAACTAAAATACTTTAAATAAAGCAAAACATCATTAATTCTAAACAGAAAATTTAAATCCTTTGGGATAGAAACTATGTGACACAAGATTAAAGCTACAAGATTGAGGTGGATGATGTGCCGAATTCATGTCCTTTAAGATAGAAATTGTGTTGTGACAAAAACTAAAGGTACAAGATTAAGGTGGACGATGTGCCAAATTCATGTCCTTTGAGATTGAAACAGTGTGACAGAAGCCTAAAGATACAAGATTGAGGTAGACGACGTGCCAAATTCATGTCCTTTCAAAGGCAGATTTCCCGAATCTTCCATTTGAATTTGATTTAAAATGGACAAGATAAGGAATCTGAATTCTGATTGCTCTTACATTTTCGTTCCGCTTTTTGCTCGCTTCATTTCGTGGGCCCAGCCGATTGAGATGGAGGGGGAATCTGAATTCTGATTGCTCCTACACTTTCTTTCCGCTTTTTTCTGGCATCATTTCGCGGGCCCTCAGAGCCGTCACGTATCTGAATATTGAATAGAGAGATTTTTAAGAGTTGTACCGATTTCTTCGTCCATAATTCCGCTGAAATTGGAAAATAAGGCAGGAGTCCGGGAAATTTGCAGGTGTGGTCTGGTGTGAATTTGCAAGTGTGGGCTCCACTGTAGATATTACAAGTCTTCACCTCTTTTTTCCGCTCTCACAGCACGTTCTTTGCTATGGTCAATTTCAACTCCTACTCTTCAGTAGTTCAATTTCAGCTTGAACTGCAACTCTCTAAGTATAAATATAGTGCAGATGCATGTTTCCACTATACTTGTCAAGCCTATTAACAATCAGTTGCTCCAAGCTTCCAGGTACACGCATATTCGTAAGTTCATTTTATTCAGTCTATCGATAAATATTACTTTTCTCTGACGTTTTAAAGGGTATTGCCTTATCTGTTTCGTTAGTAGTAGAGGTATTTTAGCCCGAAACTTGTGTGGAGAATAAGCATTTTCATGCCAAGTGTTGCGGATTTTAAATCCAAGCTGACTCTGCCTTTAACGTAGCTTTCATAGGATTCAGATTCGGTAACATGCTTGTTTGCAACAAAATATTAAAAGTATTGTGGTGGATGGTAAACACTGGTATTGTAATAGGAGATTGTTTGGATGGTAAACACTGGTATTGTAAACACTGGTATTGTAATAGGAGATTGTGGTGGATGGTAAACACTGGTATTGTAAACACTGGTATTGTAATAGGAGATTGTTTGGATGGTAAACACTGGTATTGTATATTTTCTATTGTGAAAGCTGGCGCAAAAAAGTAGTTATTATCTTTTGTAACAGGATTCCTCGTACCATGAACATAGAGAAATACTAATAAATGAGATTCATGATCTATTTTCTAATGGAGAAGCAGAATTTAGTCTACTTGAAAGGATTTCGTTTGTTGATGTTGTACAACGCTTGGGAATAGACCGACATTTTCGAGAGGAAATCAAAATGGCACTTGACTATATTCATAAGTATGTATGTTTCGTCAAGAAAATAATCATATTTACATACTAAATATCAGGAGGTGTATAAAATACTATGTAGTAGACATAGGATTTAAGAAGATTTCTGATCAAATAATGGCATCACTAATAGGTACTGGAATCAAAATATTATTGGTGATCTCAACATGACGGCTCTAGGATTTCGGATATTACGATTGAATAGATATGGCGTTTTCTCGGGTAATGAATTTTTAAATTTCTTTTGGATTATCTTTATATAATTAAGCTTTTCAAATCACTAGAATATTTTGGATATGTGAGCAGATGTTTTTGAAAAATTTAAAGGCGAAGGAGGACAATTCTCTGACTTTGGATCTAGCAATGAAGACTCAAAATTAGCAATTATGTTGAATTTATATAAAGCTTCAGAGTTAGATTTCCCTGATGAAATTTTTTTAAAAGAAGCTAGAGTTTTCGCATTTGCATACCTGGAACAAGCTATGAAGGAATATGGTGACATAAAAGAAAATAAAAGTCCACTTCTAATGGAGGCAAGTTCTTTTCCATGAAAATGATTATCATTCAGGTCATTTTTAATTATTTAAGAAAAAAAAATTGGAATGAGGGCTTTCCTATCAAATGCTTGTCAATTTTTACAACTACAAATGGTCAACAATTGAACAACAACCCATCAACCTTTTTCATTTTTAAGAATTTAGAAATCTATTAATAGTTAGGTATAATATTTTTAATGGCGTAGCCACATATTGGTTGAATATTATTGGTAATTTTATATATACATATTATCTTTTTAATAATATGATGTTTTTTCAGGTTGAGTACACTTTGAAATATGCTTGGAGAACTAGGATTCCGAGATGGGAAGCTTGGAACTTTATTCAAATATTCAGACAACAAAATTGCAATGACTCATTTGTCAACAACATTTATAAGTAAGCTCAAAGTTTATGTGTGACCATTGGTACTTCATTCTTCTATTTTAAAAAGTTGAAAAAAATGTTGCTATTTCAATCTACTTTGATGTTTCAAGTTAATAGCAAAGAAAATAATTTTAATGCTAATTATTCAAGTTTATAATTTCTCTCAGGATTCCAAATACATGTAGCCAAAAGCTATTGGAACTAGCAATATTGGACTTCAATATTTTACAAGCTCAACATCATTCTGAGTTGAAATTAGTGTCAACGTGAGTATTAGTCATTTGAATAAGTACATTAGCTCAACAAATGTTCGCTTGAGAATTATGCAAGATAAACATAGAAACATTTTTATTATTTTATTGAAATTTTTATTTTGTTAATAATATACAACAACTATATGTTTAATCGTAAAAAAATGCCTAACAATAAATTAGTTTAAGGTTGAGAAAGGTAAATCAAATGTCAAAATTGATTAATTTCTCAAAGAATAAATTATAGTCAATCCAAGAAAATGGATTCATATCATAATGATATGTTATTTCTTTGTTTTAGGTGTTGGAAATATTCAAGCGTAATTCAACTTGATTTCTTTCGACATCGCCACTTGGAATTTTATTTTTGGTGGGCTAGCTCATTATTTGAACCTAAGTTCAGTGCAAGTAGAATTGGTTTTACAAAATTGGCTACCGATCTTTCCCTCCTTGATGATATTTATGACACACATGGGACCATTGATGAGTTGAAACCATTCACAACAATATTAATAAGGTATTTAATTAGATAATAATCCTAGATTATGTTGAATGTCTAGTTCATTTTTTAACTTTATTTGTTCATTTCTATTCTAGATGGGATATTTCCATGATTCACAATCATCTAGACTACATGAAAACTGCTTTCAAATTTTCATATCAAATACACAAGGAAATTGCAAGTGAAGCTGAAAGGAAGCACGGTCCCTTTGTTCACAAATACATTGAATCATGCGTATGTACACATCTATTAATTATGTCGTCTTGTAATTTTATTGAAGCCTATTATCTACATCAATTCTTATCTTGTTACATATTCTTATCATATGTTTCATTTTTAGTACTTTATTTTTTATAAGATCATATGATAAATATTTACACCACTAAACATAAACACATAATAATTTACTATATTATAAATAATTTGATCACATAATAGATATTATTTATTTACAATTTTTAATGAAACTATATATTATGTTTTTAACATTTATTTTTATATTTTAAAAAAGATATATATAATATATTACATTTTTACCTTCACTTTTACTATTGGAACATAAATTGATAACTATCATTTACACCATATTGATTTCTAGACTAAACAAATTTCATACTCATAAAACAATTTTAACATCCAAGATTAACCTTTCAAAATAATATAATTATAGTGTATTAATATTTAAGTTGGATTCCTTTTACTTTTTTATGTGAATATATTAAATTTTTAAGTAAATGCTTAAATGTTTTATCACCAATTTTTTAAATAATGAAAATATTTTTTCTTTCTATTACTTAAATGAAAATATTTGGTATTCGTTGCTTTTTATTATATAGATCATCTTTTCTCCCCACAAGGCTAAAAATGTGAAAATTTTAATTTTAGAAGAGTGTAAAATGTTTATTATTTCTATTGAAATTTTAAAATACTATTGTATATATTTTATAAAAGTTTAAAATTATATTTTCTAAATTCAATGTTTTTAAATCAATCTTTTTTTGAGTTGTTTTAGTGGAAGAGTTATATCTCAGCTTATATGCAAGAAGCAGAATGGATAGCTTATGATCATACACCAGGTTTTGACGAATATTTAATGAATGGAGTGATAAGTGTTGGCATGAGAGTTTTAATGGTCCATTCATTGATACTAACAGAGACTCCTTTATCTGATGAGATTTTGGAGAAACTTGATAACCCATCATCAAAGTTGCAAACTCTTATTTCATTGACTACAAGACTAGTGGATGATATCAAAGATTTTGAGGTAAATGATATAAATGTTAGATACTTAAGTTTAAAATCTACATTATCAATTTGAAAAATATTGAAATAAAAGAAATCATTCGCTAATTTCTCTTTGATATTTTTTAAGGATGAGCAAGCTCGTGGAGAGATAGCTTCAAGCATCGAGTGCTACAAGAAAGACAACCATGGTTCTACAGGGGAAGATGCTTTAAATTATATCAAAAATCGTATTGAAGGTTGTGTACAAGAGTTAAATAAGGAGTTTCTTAAGTCTTCAGATATACCAGATTATTGTAGGAACCTATATTTCAATGCTGGCATGCGAGGTATATTTTTCTTGTTCAAGGATGTTGATGGTTTGACATTTTCTCATCAAAAAGACATACGAGATG
>VDFB02264668.1:0-25583 GCA_007258455.2 Sequoia sempervirens
TAAATAATTTAATCACATAATAGATATTATTTATAATTTACAATTTTTAATGAAACTATATATTATGTTTTTAACATTTATTTTTATATTTTAAAAAAGATATATATAATATATTACATTTTTACCTTCACTTTTACTATTGGAACATAAATTGATAACTATCATTTACACCATATTGATTTCTAGACTAAACAAATTTCATACTCATAAAACAATTTTAACATCCAAGATTAACCTTTCAAAATAATATAATTATAGTGTATTAATATTTAAGTTGGATTCCTTTTACTTTTTTATGTGAATATATTAAATTTTTAAGTAAATGCTTAAATGTTTTATCACCAATTTTTTAAATAATGAAAATATTTTTTCTTTCTATTACTTAAATGAAAATATTTGGTATTCGTTGCTTTTTATTATATAGATCATCTTTTCTCCCCACAAGGCTAAAAATGTGAAAATTTTAATTTTAGAAGAGTGTAAAATGTTTATTATTTCTATTGAAATTTTAAAATACTATTGTATATATTTTATAAAAGTTTAAAATTATATTTTCTAAATTCAATGTTTTTAAATCAATCTTTTTTTGAGTTGTTTTAGTGGAAGAGTTATATCTCAGCTTATATGCAAGAAGCAGAATGGATAGCTTATGATCATACACCAGGTTTTGAAGAATATTTAATGAATGGAGTGATAAGTGTTGGCATGATGGTTTTAATGGTCCATTCATTGATACTAACAGAGACTCCTTTATCTGATGAGATTTTGGAGAAACTTGATAACCCATCATCAAAGTTGCAAACTCTTATTTCATTGACTACAAGACTAGTGGATGATATCAAAGATTTTGAGATAAATGATATAAATGTTAGATATTTATGTTTAAAATCTACATTATCAATTTGAAAAATATTGAAATAAAATAAATCATTCGCTAATTTCTCTTTGATATTTTTTAAGGATGAGCAAGCTCGTGGAGAGATAGCTTCAAGCATCGAGTGCTACGAGAAAGACAACCATGGTTCTATAGGGGAAGATGCTTTAAATTATATCAAAAATCGTATTGAAGGTTGTGTACAAGAGTTAAATAAGGAGTTTCTTAAGTCTTCAGATATACCAGATTATTGTAGGAACCTATATTTCAATGCTGGCATGCGAGGTATATTTTTCTTGTTCAAGGATGTTGATGGTTTGACATTTTCTCATCAAAAAGACATACGAGATGCAATAACAAAAGTTTTGGTGGAACCAATCATGCCATAGACCAAAATTAGATTATGTAGTATAACTACTATCATATCCACAAAAATGCTACTTAAAACAATTTGAATAAAGTGGATTATGTGTTGTATTAATTTAGGTGTGAGTATTTATTGTGATATTTTTTTATGTTATGAATCTTAATTTAAATGATATATGGCACATTCAAACACACCAGTTAACTCGATGCCTCTTTCCGAGTTAAACTCATTGTTCCACATATCATTGCATGCCTATCTTGAGGATATCTTTTGGAGGAGGTTTGACTTTTTGTTAGGATTAGTTAACTAATGTTGGTTATCAGTTATCTCTCATTTCAATATGGACTTGCATGTCTCAAATGTCTAGACATTTAGTTTAGTTCTAGTTCAGTTAACTGATGTAGTTTCTAGTTAACTGCTAAGTTGCATGTACATGTAGACTTAGGAATAAATCTTGCATGCTTGCAAGACTGTTTGTGAACTCAAGGTGATTTTAGGGTTCCCTACACCTTTGAGGTCTATAAATAAGAGAATTCTTGCTCATTGTATCCTTAACTTTTTCTGAAATAACAAATTGTTGAGCCCAATTTGCCTAAATGTTATTATTCTATATATGTTCAATTTGAGCTTTTATTGTGATAGTGAACATGCTAAGCCACCTTACCTGTAGTACCACTATTCAGTATCTATTCATTTAGTTAAATATAATTCTTGGTTTGATCATTAATTGTGTTGATAGGTCCTTGATGTAGATTGTTGTCCCAATTATTATTCTTGGTGTGATTAATAAGCTTTATTTCATTTCTACACATCGGATAGGAGTCCCTCCTCCTTGGGAATTCAGAAGTGATGCTTATCATGCGATGTTGTGATTAATAATCTTGAGGTTAAATGTGAAACTATTGATAATATGTTTACTAATAATATAATATATTATGGATGTTTTTGTGTTTGGGAGCATTGAGCAAGCATAGTATTAACATGAATAATATGTCACATGTAGTCATGGTCCTGTGTATCTTAAGGCGGTTTTAGTAATTAATGTATACACATAATTATTAAAATGATAAAACCTTGGTGTTTCTAGTCACTTATTTTCATTATTAATAGTTGATAGAAGAAAGCATTCTTTCAATTAGATAAATGCAATAAGTTAATACATGAGAGAGATGAAGGAAATGCAGATATAGAGAGTGAATTGAAGAAGTAACCAATTATAATAGTGCTAGTATGACCATCCAAAATGTGTTTGAGGATGTTTTAATTGTGATTATATATCTTATGTGGTCATGACCTATTATGTATGGTTAGATTCTAAATTACCTTTAACGTATTAAATATAAAATATTTAGATGTAACTTGAGTATCCCTTGAATTAGTGTTTCCATTTATATTATTTAGTAAGTTAAGTTCTTATTCAAGTTATATATATAGAAGATGAGCATGGCTAAACCCACAATAGTGAGTCCAAAACTTGTGGCATCACATTTGGTAAGAGGGAAGAAGAGCACTTAATTTATATTTGAATGGTTTTAGAATTATTAAGGAAGGAGATACTTTATACAAATTCAAAGGAATACAAGTTTATGCATAAGGGTTAAGTATTATTATGATTTTCCAACTCATCCATTGTAAGTTACATTCATATGTACATTATTCATAATGCACACCAAATCATTTAACATTTTATGCAATTATCATATGCATCAACTAAGAAAGAGGCTATTTTAAAATATAATACAACTTCATAACACACACTTTATCATGTCCAAAATGGCATACATAATTATCACTAGATTGTAATGGTGTTTGTCTTTAAGAGTATATTACAAATTGAATAATAATTTAAGGATTTTTTATTATATTTCAAGTTAAGGTATGTGGATAATGATGAACATTTTCTATAATTTACTATGCATGCATAATTTAAAAGTTTCAAATAGTATAGGTGTTTGTATACAATAATTTATTTTCACTAGGTTAGCCTAAGACATTTATTACTTTTACAATTACACAAGGTGTACTGAAAGCCACACTTACAACTTAAGCTAGGTCAAATCTACAAATATAATTATTTTATTTATCTTACATAGGGAAGTCAGTGACAATATTTCATTATATCCACCCATATTAGGAGTTGGAATTCAATACCTAGCACCATCATCGCTTCATCCAACAATATTCCAGCCTACAAATTTTTTGATTCTGATCAATAACACAATGAACCTCCCTCTTCTTAATAAAGTCCAACCAGAATGAGGGAAACCCTTATGAACATAGGATTCAAACCCTTGATCTCTAACTCACAAACACTCAACAATTGTTAACTAATCTATTAACCACACCTTATCACAAATATATTAAATTAAATTCAAGCAAAAAAATTATATTTTAGAAATTAAAATACTTTAGATAAAACAAAGAACATTATTTCTGAATATAAAATCTAAACTTAAAATTAATAAAAACACCAAACAAATCAAAATGTTGGAGTGCACACTGCAAAATGGAGGACCTCACACTCGATCAAAGTAACATCTTCCAATTTCATGGCTCCACTATATATATTACAAGTCTTCACATGATTAGCACTTTTCTGGTGGGATTTGAATTTAAATTCTTGCATATTATGTTTGCTATATTCTAGTTGAAGTAGTGGTTGACCAATTCTCGCTAACTTTTTTGACATAGATAACAATCCTGGCGGAAGTGTTCGAAAATTTTAGCATTTCAGCAGGCGATGATGGTTGCATGCCCAAGGCCACCACTCGTCGGAATGGAAATTTTCATCCTAACTTGTGGAGTGATGAATTCATACAGTCTTTAAGTTCTCCATATGGGGTATGAAAGACTTGCACATTTTAATTTTATTCACACAAATTTATGCTACATTGTATATTTTCTATTGTGAAAGCTGGCGCAAAAAAGTAGTTATTATCTTTTGTAACAGGATTCCTCGTACCATGAACATAGAGAAATACTAATAAATGAGATTCATGATCTATTTTCTAATGGAGAAGAAGAATTTAGTCTACTTGAAAGGATTTCGTTTGTTGATGTTGTACAACGCTTGGGAATAGACCGACATTTTCGAGAGGAAATCAAAATGGTCAACAATTGAACAACAACCCATCAACCTTTTTCATTTTTAAGAATTTAGAAATCTATTAATAGTTAAGTATAATATTTTCAATAGTGTAGCCACATATTGGTTGAATATTATTGGTAATTTTATATATACATATTATATTTTTAATAATATGATGTTTTTTCAGGTTGAGTAAACTTTGAAATATGCTTGGAGAACTAGGATTCCAAGATGGGAAGCTTGGAACTTTATTTAAATATTCAGAAAACAAAATTGCAATGACTCATTTGTCAACAACATTTATAAGTAAGCTCAAAGTTTATGTGTTATCATTGGTACTTCATTCGTCTATTTTAAAAAGTTGAAAAAAGGGTTGCTATTTCAATCTACTTTGATGTTTCAAGTTAATAGCAAAGAAAATGATTTTAATGCTAATTATTCAAGTTTATAATTTCTCTCAGGATTCCAAATACATGTAGCCAAAAGTTATTGGAACTAGCAATATTGGACTTCAATATTTTACAAGCTCAACATCAATCTGAGTTAAAATTAGTGTCAACGTGAGTATTAGTCAAACTAAGTACATTAGCTCAACAAATTTTCCCTTAAGGATTATGCAAGATAAACATAGAAACATTTTTATTATTTTATTGAAATTTTTATTTTGTTAATAATATACAACAACTATATGTTTAATCGTAAAAAATGCCTAACAATAAATTATTTTAAGGTTGAGAAAGGTAAATCAAATGTCAAAATTGATTAATTTTTTAAAGAATAAATTATAGTCAATCCAAGAAAATGGATTTATATCATAATGATATGTTATTTCTTTGATTTAGGTGGTGGAAACATTCAAGTGTAATTCAACTTGATTTCTTTCGACATCGCCACATGGAATTTTATTTTTGGTGGGCTAGCTCCTGAGTTCAATGCAAGTAGAATTGGTTTTACAAAATTGGCTACCAATCTTTCCCTCCTTGATGATATTTATGACACATATGGGACCATTGATGAGTTGAAACCATTCACAACAACATTAATAAGGTATTTAATTAGATAATAATCCTAGATTATGTTGAATGTTTGGTTCATTTTTTAACTTTATTTGTTCATTTCTATTCTAGATGGGATATTTCCATGATTGACAATCATCCAGACTACAGGAAATCTGCTTTCAAATTTTCATACCAAATACATAAGGAAATTGCAAGTGAAGTTGAAAGGAAGCACAGTCCCTTTGTTCACAAATACATTGAATCCTGCGTATGTACACATCTACTAATTATTTCATCTTGTAATTTTATTGAAGCCTATTATCTACATCAATTCGTATACAATTCTTATCATATGTTTCATTTTTAGTAATTTAATTTTGATAAGATCATATGATAAATATTTACACCACTAAACATAAACACGTACTAGTTTACCATTATTATAAATAGTTTGATCACATAATAGATTATTTATTTACAAATTTTAATGAAACTATATATTATATTTTTAACATTTATTTTTAATATTTTAAAAAGATATATATAATATATTACATTTTTACCTTCACTTTTACTATTGGAACATAAATTGGTAACTATCATTTACACCATATTGATTTCTTGACTAAATAAATTGCATACTCATAAAACAATTTTAACATCCAAGATTAGCCTTTCAAAATAATATAATTATAGTGTATTAATATTTAAGTTGGATTCCTTTTACTCTTTTATGTGAATATATTAAATTTTTAAGTAAATGCTTAAATGTTTTATCACCAATTTTTTAAATAATGAAAATATTTTTTCTTTCTATTACTTAAATGAAAATATTTGGTATTCATTACTTTTTATTCTATAGATCATCTTTTCTCCTTGATTTTAATTTTAGATGAGTTTAAAATGTTTATTATTTCTATTGAAATTTTAAAATACAATTGTATATATTTTATAAAAATTTTAAATTATATTTTCTAAATTCAATGTTTTTAAATTGATCTTTTTTTGAGTTGTTTTAGTGGAAGAGTTATATCTTAGCTTATATGCAAGAAGCATAATGGATAGCTTATGATCATACATCAGGTTTTGATGAATATTTAATGAATGGAGTGATAAGTGTTGGCATGAGAGTTTTAATGGTCCATTCATTGATACTAATGAAGACTCCTTTATCTGATGAGATTTTGGAGAAACTTGATATCCCATCATCAAAGTTACAAACTCTTGTGTCATTGACTACACGACTAGTGGATGATATCAAAGATTTTGAGGTAAATGATATAAATGTTAGATACTTAAGTTTAAAATCTACATTATCAATTTGAAAAATAGTGAAATAAAAGAAATCATTCGCTAATTTCTCTTTGATAAATTTTAAGGATGAGCAAGTTCATGGAGAGACAACTTCAAGCATTGAGTGCTACAAGAAAGACAACCATGGTTCTACAGGGGAAGATGCTTTAAATTATATCAAAAATCATATTGAAAGTTGTGTTCAAGAGTTAAATAAGGAGTTTCTTAAGTCTTCAGACATACCAGATTATTGTAGGAACCTATATTTCAATGCTGGCATGTGAGGTATATTTTTCTTGTTCAAGGATGTTGATGGTTTTACATTTTCTCATCACAAAGACATACGAGATGCAATAACAAAATTTTTGGTGGAACCAATCATGCCATAGACCAAAATTAGATTATGTAGTATAACTACTATCATATCCACAAAAATGCTACTTAAAACACTTTGAATAAAGTGGATTATTTGTTGTATTAATTTAGGTGTGAGTATTTAGTGAGATATTTTTTTATATTATGAATCTTAATTTAAATGACATATGGCACAATCAAACACAACAGTTAACTTGATGCCTCTTTTTGAGTTAAACTCATTGTTCCACATATCATTGCATGCCTATCTTGAGGATATCTTTTGGAGGAGGTTGGACTTTCTATTAGGATTAGTTAACTAATTTTGGTTATCAGTTAACTCTCATTTCAATAAGGACTTGCATGTTGCAAACATCCATTTAGTTTAGTTCCAGTTTAGTTAACTGCTAAGTTGCATACATGTAGACTTATGAATAAATCTTGCATGCTTGCAAGACTGTTTGTGAACTCAAGGTGCTTTTAGGGTTCCCTACACCTTTAAGGTCTATAAATAAGAGCATTCTTGCTCATTGTATCTTTAACTTTTGCTGAAATAACAAATTGCTAAGCCCAATTTTCCTAAATGTTATTATATATCTATTCACTTTGAGCTTTTATTGTGATAGCGAACATGCTGAGCCACCTTTCCTGTAGTACCACTATTCAGTATCTATTCATTTAGTTAAATATAATTGTTGGTTTGATAATTAATTGTGTTGATAGGTCCTTCATGCAAATTGTTGTCCCAATTATTATTCTTGGTGTGATTAATAAGCTTTGTTTCATATCTACACCTCAGATAGGAGTCCCTCCTCCTTGGAAATTTAGAAGTGAGGCTTATTGTGTGATGTTATGATTAATAATCTTGATGTTAAATGTACAACTATTGATAATATGTTTACTAATAATATAATATATTATGGATGTTTTTTTGTTTGGGAGCATTGAGCAAGCATAGTATTAACATGAATAATATGTCAGATGTAGTCATGGTATTGTGTATCTTTAGGTGGTTGTAGTAATTAATGTATACACATAATTATTAAAATGATAAAACCTTAGTGTTTCTAGTCACTTATTTTCATTATTAATATTTGATAGAAGAAAGCATTCTTTGAATTAGATAAATGTAATAAGTTAATACATGAGAGAGATGAAGGAAATGTAGATATAGAGAGTGAGTTGAAGAAGCAACCAATTATAATAGTGCTAGTATGACCATCCAAAATGTGTTTGAGGATGTTTTAATTGTGATTATATATCTTATGTGGTCATGGTGTTATGTATGGTTAGATTCTAACTTACCTTTAATGTATGAAATATAAAATATTTAGATGTAACTTGAGTATCCCTTGAACTAGTGTTTCCATTTATTTTATTAGGTAAGTTAAGTTCTTATTAAAATTATATATATAGAAGATGAGCATGGCTAAACCCACAATAGTGAGTCCAAAACCTGTGGCATCACATTTGGTAAGAGGAAAGAAAAGCACTTAATTTATATTTGAATGGCTTTAGAATTATTAGGGAAGGAGATATACTTTATACAAATTCAAAGGAATACAAGTTTATGCATAAGGGTTAAGTATTATTGTGATTTTCCAACTCATCCAAATTGTAAGTTACATTCATATGTACATTATTCATAATTCACACCAAATCATTTAACATTTTATGCTATTATCATATGCATCAACTAAGAAAGAGGCTACTTTAAAATATAATACAACTTCATAATGCACACTTTATCATATCCAAAATGACATACATAATTATCACTAGATTGTAATGGTCTTTGTCTTTAAGGGTATATTACAAATTGAATAATAATTTAAGGATTTTTTATTATATTTCAAGTTAAGGTATGATGATAACGACGAATTTTTTCTATAATTTACAATGCATGCATAATTTAAAAGTTTTAAATAGAACAAGTGTTTGTATACAATAATTTATTTTCACTAGGTTAGCCTAAGACATGTATTACTTTTACAATTACACAAGGTGTACTAAAAGCCACACTTACAACTTAAACTAGGTCAAATCTACAAATATAATTATTTTATTTATCTTACATAGGGAAGTCAGTGACAATATTTCATTATATCAACCCATATTGGGAGTTGGACTTCAACACCTAGCACCATCATCGCTTCATCCAACAATATTCCAGCCTACTAATTTTTTGATTCTAATCAATAAACACAATGAACCTCCCTCTTCTTAATAAATTCCAACCAAAATGAGCAAGCGAAACCCTTATGAAAATAGGATTCAAACCCTTGACCTCTAACTCATAAACACTCAACAATTGTTAACTAATCTATTAACCACATACCTTATCACAAATATATTAAATTAAATTCAAGCAAAAAAATTATATTTTATAAACTAAAAATACTTTAGATAAAACAAAAAAATATTATTTTTGAATATAAAATCTAAATTTAAAATTAATAAAAACACCAAACCAATCAAAATGTTGGAGTGCACACCAAAGAATGGAGGACCTCACACTCGATCAAAGTAACATCTTACAATGTCACAACTCCACTATATATATTACAAGACTTCACATGATTAGCCGATAGGCTATTTTGTTTGAATCTTCTGTCGGGAATTTCATTAGCCCAGCTGTGAAATGGATTTGCTGGCACTAGAGATGTCCCGACCAATGACAACTAGACCAAATTTTTTTGTGATGATGTGGAGCTTGGGAAATTACGTGGGTTGGCAGTGGTGGAGTTGATGTCCTCGATACGCGAAAGCTAAACCATAAGTGTTTTCTTGCGGGAATGTTTTATCATTCTGTCATTGTTGTATGATGGGGGCAAATGAAGTAAATGCGGGCAGATGAAGTAAATGCAATATTGAGTGTTGCAATGTGCGAAAGTATACTTTTTTAAAGTTTTATTGTCGAAACAGTCATTGCGGTGTTGGTTTCATAGCAGACTATTTTTGTGGTCAGTTTCATAGCAGATTGGAGGGTTTTAAAACTATTGTTCTCTGTAATCTGTAAGTCATTTTACATGGGTGTTTTTCATAGATGATTTATTGATTGTTTATGTTAAAAATTTTGTTCTCTGCAATCTATAAGTCATTTTACATGGGTGTTATAGAGTGGGAAAGTAAAGTTCAAAATGTGGGAGAAAATATATTGATTAAGTTGCATTGTCAAAAGAGCCATTGTGGTGTTGGTTTGATAGCAAACTATTCTAAAAATTGTTCACTTCGGTTATGTGGCTCATTTGATAGGAGACTATTGTAAAAATCGACGGCTTTGGCTCCATTTTATAGGAGATTGAAAGGTTTTAAAACTATTGTTCTATGCAATTTGTAAGTCGTTTTACATGGGTATTTTGCATAAATGATTTACTTATTGTTTATGTTAAAATTGTTGTTGTTCGTAATCGGTAAGTCATTTTACATGTGTGTTTGGCATTATGGTTTTGTACACTTAAATCTTCTTTCTTTTGTCAAAAAATATGGTTAGGGTTAGTAATTTTTTTGTCCCTTGTTTATTGTTTGTTGTTATCTCTGTGCATCTTTGGCCTTTCTTTGGTCAAAAAATATAGTTAGGGTTGGTAATTTTATCACATTGTGTTTGTTGTTTTGGTTATCTCTGTGCATCTTTGTCATTACAGTCATTAACATAGGACCAATTGCAGATTAGCATATGAGTGATTGCATAAATATATGGGCTTATACCTGTTAGCATAGGAGCAATTGTAGTTAAATCTTGTTTCTTTGGTAAGAAAATATGGTTAGGGTTAGTGATTTTATCACCCTTCGTTTAATGTTTTAGTTATATTTGTGCATGTTTTCCGTTACACCCATTAAGATAGGACCAATTGTAGATTAAGATAGGAGTGATTGCAAATGTATATATATGTAGAGGGTTAGTATAGAAGCAAAAAAATGTTGGAGATAAAATTAGTTTGGTGGGTGTTAAGTGTTATTCTTTGTAATATCTCTTTTATCTGTTCAATTTATTTGTTTGAAGTTTCTAATGGGATTTTCTATCAGCCGAGCTGTGAATAGGATTTGTCCTGTAATAGCTCTTTTACAATTTCTCTATTTGTCTAGAATATTTAGTGTCAGCCAATGTAGCTCAAATTTTTGATTGGGTGTGTGGTGTTATAGGCATTTTGTATAGATTATTTCTACTCATTGAACTACAATTGCTCCTATGGTACAATGGATACAATGCCAAAGATACACATAGATAACCACAAACAATAAACAAAAGATTCATAGAGATAACTAAAATAATAAATAAAGGGTGAAAAAACAATTGCTCCTATGTTAATTTGTAATTGCTTGTGTATGAATATGTTTGGTGTGGGTTTTTGATTATCTGTGATTTACGTATGATTCTTAAGTGTTTTTCTAATAGTTTTTTTGCAATTTTCCTATTTTGTCTATAGTATTTAGTGGGAAATTATGTAGCTTGAATTTTGAATTGAGAAGCCAACTATTACATATAATTTGTTGTTACACCGAGCCGTGAATAGGATTTGTCCTGTAATAGCTCTTTTACAATTTCTCTATTTGTCTAGAATATTTAGTGTCAACCAATGTAGCTTGAATTTTTGATTGGGTGTGTGGTGTTATAGACATTTTGTACAGGTTATTGCTACTCATTGAACTACAATTGCTCCTATGGTAATGGCTACAACACCAAAGATACACACATATAACCACAAATAGTAAACAAAAGATTCACAGAGATAACTAAAACAATAAACAAAGGGAGAAAAAATAATTGCTCCTATGTTAATCTACAATTGCTCTTGTATGAATATGTTTGGTGTGGGTTTTCGATTATCTGTGATTTGCGTATGATTCTTAAGTGTTTTTCTAATAGTTTTTTTGCAATTTTCCTATTTTTTCCATAGTATTTAGTTGGAAATTATGTAGCTTGAATTTTGAATTGAGAAGCCAACTATTACATAGAATTTGTTGTTACACCTTGTCTAGATAGTGATAGAATTTCAAGTGAGCAAGAATATGTTGCAAACTCAAATCTATACATGCATTTGACTTGAATTGGGTTCTTTACTTTGAATATTCTTTGTAAGTAATTTCACCTACATAGATGTCCATATCTAAACTTTTTGGGTGAAGGCAAATTGCAAAAGACCTATTAGGAAAAAACTTAACAATCATAGGAAAATGACAGATGCTGGAAAACCCACATTAAATAGAACTTTAAAATATGGAGAATAGAATAGGAAAACTATGATAATGAATAGTTTGGTATGGGGAACTGGAAAAAAGAACATCATGAAGAACAGTTTGTTATGGGGAAGTTCAAACAGTTGAGAAAAAAAGAATATCATAAAACATATTGGTACAAGACAAAAAGAGAAATTGGAAAAGAGCTATTAGGAAAACACTTAAGAATCATAGCTACCTTGTCAATTCAAAATTTGAGCTACATTATTCCCCACTAAGTATTATAGACAAAATAGGGAAATTGTAAAACAACTATGGGGAACTGGAAAAAAGAATATCATAAAGAACATTTTTTTGTGGGGAAGTTGAAAAGATGAGGAAGAAAGAATATAATGAAACATATTGATATAAGACACTGGCATCCCACGTAATTAGAAAGCTTGACCCCTTACATAAACAAACCCGGGCAGTTTGTTCCAAGGAGCTTCAAGTGGATCAAGGAAAAAAGAATATCATGAAACATATTAATACAAGATTCGAGCTATGTTCTTTGTTAATAAATATTGAAGACAAATAGAGAAATTGTATAAGAGGTGTTAGAATAAGAATTATTTTCTACAAGTTGTTTTACATGTGTATTTTGCATAAATGATTTGTTTACAGTATTTAATGCCAATCAATGTAGCTTGAATTTACAATTAAGCATGTGGCGCTATATGCATTTTCCATAGATTGTTGCATCATATAATTGTTGTCATAGCCTAAAGAAAATAGGTATCGTGATAAAGAATTGGGTTTAAATAATTGTTTTTCTAGGCTGAAAAGATATGTGTATAAGTGTGGAGGGAAAAATAGTTTGGTGGCTTTTAAGTGTTAGTCTAATAGCTCTTTATCTGTTCAACTATATATTTTTAATTTGAGAAAAAAGGAATATGATGAAACATATTGGTATAAGAGAACAAGCAAAATTGGAAAAGAGCTATTAGAAAAACACTTAAGAAACATAGGAAAATGACAGATGTTCTAGAACCCACATTAAATAGAAGCTTAAAATTTGGAGAATAGAATAGGAAAACTACGATAATGAACAATATTTTATGGGGAACTGGAAAATAGAATATGATGAAGAAGATTTTGTCGTGGGGAAGTTGAAATAGATGAGGAACAAAGAATATAATGAAACAAATTGATATAAGACATTGCCAGCCTACATAATTACCAAGTTCCACCCCTTACATAAATAGAAAATCGTAGTTTGTTTTAGGGAGCTTCAAGAAGATTAGGAAAAAAAGAATATCATGAAACATATTGATAAAAGATTCAAGCTATGTTCTTTGTTAATAAATATTGAAGAGAAATAGAGAAATTGTATAAGAGGCATGTTAGAATGTCAATTATTTGGTAGAAGTCATTTTACATGGGTATGTTGCATAAATGATTTCTCTATAATATTTAATGGCAAGCAATGTAGTTGAAATTTACAATTAAGCCTATGGCGTTATACACATTTTTTAAAGATTTTTGCATCATACAATTATTGTCATGGCCTAGAGAAAATAGGTATGGTGATAAAGAAATGGGTTTAAATAATTGATTTGGCAAGTTGAAAAGATATTTGTATATGCATGGAGAAAAAAATAGTTTTGTGGCTTTTAAGTGTTATTCTAATAGCTCTTTTATCTGTTCAACTTTATATTTTCAGCTGATAGGCTATTTGTTTGAAGTTTCCACTAGGATTTTCATGAGCTCAGTTGTGGATAGGATTTGTCATCTAATAGCTCTTTTACAATTTCTTTTTTTTTTATAATATTTACTGGTAGGCAACATAGCTCAAATTTATGTCTATATATATGTATTGAATTCCCCATTTGGTATTTTAAAAAACACATATAGGAAGAAATATATAGCGATACATACAGACCAAGACCACTGTGTCTTGTTTGAGAATGCAACAACAATTTATATATGCACATGTATATCTAAACAACTGTGTATGCTATCTTTATTTGTATTTAGGTAGACTTTGATTTGAAAAGAGTTAAAAAATACCATATGTAAGTATTATTTAGCTTTTGAGAAAGTTCCTACAATACATCCATAGCATTAAATGATATAGAATTGAGATGTTGTTAATAACAAAGCATTTAATGGTGTAGTGTGTGTAAGATGTTCATACGAAATCTGTGAAATTGATTGCACCTTGGCAGTGAATGTCCCTATTGAAACTAAATACATTCAAAAAGCACCGAAAATAGTGTAGCTTGCATTGGCTTGGTGCTACCATCTTGATTGCCATTGTCCAACAACACAAGCAATCATTTCCCATTTCGCTTTAGTTCTTGAAGGTGGTCAAGAGTCCCCCTGTGGCGTATATATTTTAATAAGCTCTAAAGTTAAAAACATGTTGCTGGTTTGCATAGCTTTTTCCCTTTGCTTGCTCTTCGCTTTGCACGTTGTGCAGATCTTGCATGAAGTTGATATTGTGCATCTTTTGCATTATAACCATTAACATATGAGCAATTTTAGATTAATAACTCCTCCCCTTGAAATTTATGAAGATAGAAAACATCCAAACTAGATTTTCCCTCAATTGATTGGCTGAGAAGGCTATGAATTCAAACCTTTTGTTCCCTATAGTAATGCCTTATTTTGGAGTGGACAATATCCTATAAGCAACAAAGGGTTTGAATTCGTACCCTTCTTAACTATACAATTGATAGAAAATCCAATTTGATGTTTTCTCTCTTCATAAATTTCAAGGGGAGGAGTTACATGGTGAGGAAAAAGGATGGTATACACATCTATTTAGATATAGCAGTGTGTATATAAATAGGTGTATACATGTGTACATATGGATATATATATTTGGTTATATGTGTGCGTTTTTAAATGTGGAGACAAAGGGGAGATTCAATGCATATATGTAATTAATCATTTGTAGTCTTATTGTTGTATAGCCTATTGTTTTGTTAAAAAAGGATGAAACGACCAGCTAGCAACATATACAAATATCTACGTATAGCTATATGTAGAAATATAGTAAACTAATTAAAAAATGCATGGATACATACATAAGCAACCTCAAAGATAAACATATACATATAAGGGTATATCGATATGCATTTATCATTTTTATTCTCGTTGATGTATCCCCTGGTGTTTTGATAGTATTAAAAGTGCATTTCTATTCTTGTTCTTGTATCCTGTGTTGTTTGTTCAGTTCTAGAAGGGGAATAGTTATAGATCAATATTTCTAAGTCATTTTTCAATTTCCATTGGGACATTGGAATACATTAATCTTTTATTTTTATTGTGTAATAGAGCTATCAACTAGTCAACTCAAATTGTAACATTTTTTCCTTTGAAAAAAGTTCTCAGAACTATGTCTATGGAATCGGGTTTTGTGCATGGGTCTCTAGAGCCCTCCAATATTGATTTGTTGAGATCTACCATGGTTCCCGCTATAGAGTCTAGTTTTGAGGGCGTGAACCAGTAGCCTTCATATCCTGATTCCGTAAGTTTAAATTTTTGTTTTGTTATACCTAGTGCAAATTGGGTGTAATTGTTTCCAGTTTTCTACGCTTAAAGGTGTATACACCCATGGGTGAACTTGATAAAGGATATAGATGTGCAGGTAGATATAGATTGATATTTTACAACATATAAAAACATCCCTTTCAGGTATATGTATATGTGTATATGTATATGTATGTTTATATGTATATGTATGTATATGTATATGTATATGTATATGAATGTGTATATGCATGTGTATCCATATGTATCTGTATATGCATGTGTATGTGTATGTATATGCATATGTATATGTATATGTACATGTCTTGGTCGGTGGCGACTTGACCCAGTTTTTTTATGGTGACTTAGAGCTTTGTGATTACATGGGTTGGCAGTGGTGGAGTTGTTGGCATTGATATGTGGAAGGTTAATGGTGAGTTTTTTCCCATGCGAGGGTTAATGCATCATGTCGTTGTTGTATGTGTATATGTATATGTATATGTATATGTATATGTATATGTATATGTATATGTATGTATATGTACATGTATATGTATGTATATGTACATGTATATGTATATGTATATGTATATGTATGTGTATGCATATGTATATGCATATGTATATTTATATGTATATGTATATGTATATGTATATGTATATGTATATGTATATGTATATGTATATTTATATGTATGTGTATGTATATGCATATGTATATGCAGAAGCTGAATGGTAAGTGTTTGCTCACGCAAGTGTTAATGCATCCTATCACTATTGTGCGGTGGTGGCGGTTGAAGTAAATGCAATATTGAATGTTGTAGTGTGGGAAAGTATACTTTGATTAAGTTGTATTATCGAAAGAGTAGAATATGATAGATCACATATAAAGATAGCATATTACCCCCTACTTTGTTATTGTGTGATGTGTGATGGAATTCCATGAAATTTTGCATGGGCGTTCCATAATGTCCTTGGTCATTGTATTCTTTTAAACAAGGAATATAACAATAGAGAAATAGTGGAAATGGTTAACACAAAAAACTATAAAATCCTTCTATATATATTTTTATAAATTGCAATGTTCAAACTATGTTATTTGTTTTGTGATCATCCATACATATACATTTATATACACATGGATACACATATATATTTTGTTACATGTTTATGTGTAATTACTACTTTAAATATATCTATGGTTATACAAGTATATTCATATATGCTAATATGGTTGAGCTTGTATGTATACTCCTAGGCTATGCGAGTACATTCAAGTTCCACAACCCAATCACTTGTTGAATTTATAAAGGGTAAAAAACAACAATGAAACCATTTGTACTATAGCCAACATAGAGAGGAAATTTGTGTGAAGCGCCATACAAAATACATGGAGCAAAGGCTAGCTGCACCATGCACAACTACAACTCTGCCTACTGCCAGTCTTCCCTCACAGTGCCCATTGGAAATAGTAGATGTCACCCCTTATAAACAATCCTAGAGCAATCCCCCTGCTACACCAGGACAACAACAACACTTGAAATAAATATTCAATGATTACTACCTCTCTACAGTGTAATGGTTTTGGCGCCGCATAGATGCATTGTCAAACCTTTCTATTTTTTAGATATGTAGTGAAAGCTACATAGGGATATGAACTCGTATGTCAGGGTGAACAACAACATGTGTAAGATGATATTCTGAAAAAGTGACCCACTACACTTTAGCTCTACAAATGGCATGGCCCTAGGCCCACAACCATTGTTGCTAAAAAATCTAACATGGGTTGAAGAAATTCTTATTGTTAAGGTGGCTCTGGTTTTGCAAGTGTCCCATGCTAGAGGAGGTCAATTTAAATACAGTGGTCACATAATAAGCTTCCCTCAGGATATCTCGAGCATAGAAAAACTTTTTTCGTGCCACTTGCAAGACCTTGAGGTTGTCATAGTGCGGCGAACCACTATTGAAGGTGGTAATTACAATTGCTATGTTAATAAACATCATGTCATGAATGCATTGAAATACAAAATTCAATATGAAAAATATTACAATGATGTTCAGATTGATGTTGATGCTTTTAATATGTTACCTAATGTTGTTGATGTGTCCAATTTCTTGCATACAATAGAGAAATTTTTCGATGAAGACCTAATGCCATCAACTAGCTCATCAAATGTTGCTTAGGATGAAAATGAAACTTCAAAATTATCATCATTTATCCCTTCCTTGCCAAATTCTAAACAAGAGCTCCAAGCAATCAAACAAGTATTGCAAATTGAAAAAAAAGACCAGAATATTTTGTGTTAGCCTGAAATTAGCTCTTCTCCTATTAATGAATACAATACTAGAGGTTTATTTACAATTGTCTTTCCAACATTGTTTCCCACTAGAGCAGCACTTCCCCTCCAACCAAGGAATTTTGGAATTCACTTGCATGAATATGCCCTCCACTTAATGAGATATTTTGACTACAGATTTGGAAAACATGTCAAGTTTAGGTATTTCCTCTACAATAATGAGACATCGCAGCCAACAAACTATTTTTGTCTTTGTTAGAGTGGACCTGGAAGACAAAATACCTAGGTTGTTGTTTCGATTGCATGAATTTCTTCAAGATGCTACCAATGGCTAGATAGTTGAGAAACTAATGCATTTTGGTGCATCGTTATGTGGGACCCATTCTTTTTGGAACTCTTGTCAGGCCCAACTCTCTGCAATGATTGAACAACTTGGCATACCTACCCTTTTCTTCAATTTAAGCTATGCAGACACAAACTGGGCTGACCTGCAAAGTTTTTTCTCTTTTGTGGCTCAATTGGTGATGGAACCCTCAACAAAAACACTAACAGATAGTGTTGTTCAAAATCCACATATCACGTCTTTATATCTCCATCATAAATTCTCAATTTTTTGTGAAGAGGTGATTGAAAAGAATTTGCATGCAAAATATTATTGGTATAGATATGAATGGCAACATCGTGGCTCTGCACATGTGCATGGATTTTTATGGCTTCTAGAGGCCCCCAACATGGACACTCTTGATTGGTCCAATCACCATGATGTTACCATGGCAAGGCACTTTTTTGATAGATATGTTTTGGCTTGGATTTCATGTTGCCCTGCACAGAGATTGCTCAGAATGTATCATTATTCTAAAGAAAATCCATGCTTTCTTTCCACAAGCCAGATTCTTTCTAGTGATCCAATCATAGATTATGAAGAGCTACTAAATACAGTTCAAAGGCACACAAAATACTCTAAATATACTTGTTTAAGGAAAAAAGGAGAGCAATTACAATGTCGATATAAAGCACCTTGGCAACAACAACTTACCTCTACATTAACATCTAATATTGAGACTAACAAATCCTACAAGCCATCAAGAAATGATGATCACCTAAATATTCATAGCCCACCCATGCTTGCAATCTAGCATGCCAATGTTGACTGGTAGCTAGTTGTTTCTAGGAAATTTGTTTTAAATTATATTTCTAAATATGCAACTAAATCTGAGAAGAAATCAAAAATTATCTTGATATGTTGAAAAGACATGCAAATACAAATATAGTTGAAGATAGAGCACTGCTTGCATATCAAAAATTCATGATGAATATTCTTGTGGAGTGTGACATCTCTGCATAGGAGATGTCCCATATGTTCAAAAATTTCCTCTTCTCACTTCAATCCGACAATATGTTCATTTGAATGTTGGTAAAAAAGCATGGTTCTATATAAATAAAGATGATGTTGATGAGGACCTTCCAACAAATTATATTCATTGCTATATGCAAAGGCCTGTAGAGCTAGTTGGTGTATCCCTAATTGACTCAGTCCACTTATATACACATTCAGAGCAACGCAAAAAGGCTAAATGGAAACTGAGACACCAGTCTGCAATTGTCCTTGTGTACCTATTGTTCAGGACTATTCCTGTTGAAGATACAAAATATTTGAGAAATTTGGTTTGACTGAACTTATGTTATACAAACCTTTCCAAAACATACAAACAGATATAGGTCTTTCCAAACAAGAGATCATACAAAATTGGAAAGTTTTAAAAACAACTGGTTATCATCCTTGGCATGTTAATAGACTTCCAGTTGCATCCATGATTGGAGAAGAACATGGCAGTGATACTAATGATTTGAACCATTGATGTTCTATGGATGAATATGAATGGAAAGTTTTCTCTCGGCTTGGTGCAACTATTAACTTTAGTATATAAATTAACTCTAGTTGTTGGGTAGATGGGACTTTGATATGAACCATTCATGGAATACAAACCATGTGCCTAAACAACTTCATAATATTGCTTTGCAGGTCATCCCATCAGCGAGGGCACATCGTGAGCAAGCTACGATACAATTTTTTCCTGTAAATACATCATCCCATTAGCTTTCATCAAAATAGCAATTGGCTCTTCAAATCATCCAGTCCCATCGCATGCAACCTTTCCCCAAAGACCCTCTCTGCATGATCATTCAAGGGACAACTAGCACTAGAAAATCCTTTTTGATAAATTGTATTAGACAACAAATAAACACATCTACTACCCGATCCAATAGCTTGTTGCTCACATTGGCCCCCATAGGTGTTGTTGCGTACAACATATGTGCCTCCATAATCCATACAACCCTTTGGATCCCCATAAAGGATATGAATCCTTTGTAAGGTCAAACATTGACAATATTCCAAGAACAATTTAAATATATTCAATACATTTTGATAGATGAAATGAGTTTTCTAGGCCCGAAGTTGCTACTGAAAATAGATAGTCGATTGCACCAAGCATTCCCTGATAACCAGAGGGAGCCATGCTATGGTGTTTCCATCATCCTTGTTGGTGATCTTTCCCAGTTGCCACCTATCATGGATACCCCTATTTATGCTTCACGGTCATCAGAAATAGCCTTATTGCATACTTTCACAGTCTCGGTCACATTGGACACTATTTTCTGCCAAGAAGGAGATAGCCCCTCCCAACAAAAGTTTCAGGAAATTCTTCTCCATATAAGAAATGGTGAGGCTCTCCACGATGATTGGGAAGAGCTTATGAAACAAACAAATAAAATTCTCTTAGCCATAGAAAGAGAAAAGTTTGATGTTTCCACACATTTGTTTGCCACAAATGACTTAGTTGTATTCCACAACAAAAAAATGATCAAATAGTTAAACCTTCCCATAGCCATTAGTATTGCTTGAGTAGCACAACAACATACATTTGATCATGGAGATGATGACCAGATTCTCCCATAATTGTTGCTTTGTGTTGGTGAATAGGTGATGCTAACAACAAATTTATGGATTCAAGTTGGCCTGGTCAATGGATCCCTTGGTCTTGTTACAACTATTGTGTACAATGCACATTGTAAACTACCAGATCCACCTGACTATGTTGTTCACTTCCAAAATTAAGTTGGCCCACCATGGGACCTAGAAAACCAAAGAGACATCCCCATCCCAACTATAACTCGGGGTAGTCAAACACAAATCCCACTCACCATGGCATGGGGAATCACAATACATAAAGCACAAGGCTTAACATTAGACAGAGCAATGATAAATATAGTCATCAAAGAGAGGCAAGGGTTGACTTTTATAACTATCTCTCATGTTAAATCAATTGAAAAACTCTGCATTGATCCAACATTCGCATTTGAAAGATACTCTAGACTTAGCAACAACAAATACACTACTAGACGTCACAGTGAAGAGGTGTGGTTGGAACAACTCCAAGCCCTCCCAAATGCTCCTGCCCCCAGCTCATGCACCAGCTTATAGAAAAGGCTCCGAAAGAATTACTCTTGCATTTGGTCCAAACTGTATACCATCCTCTTTTCAACAATTTGTAAGCTAAATTTTCAGAACCATACCATGTAATAATCTGTGCAAAATGGGTATAATGCCAAACATGGACAGAGATAGTAGGCAAGAATAAACAGAGGACAAGATTTTATTCAATCCTTTGCATCCTCTATAGCTTTACACATTGAAGATAATGTTTTTCCTATTTACTATCTTCTCTACCTTCAACAATACAGTTTTCATGAAATTCAATATGCAAATATGCACCCATAAATATTAATCTGTTGAATTCTTGTTTTAGAGTTTTTTTTGTGTCATACTTTTTGTAAATGGAATTCAAAAGAATACACTCTTTTGTATATTCCACCTATCCATGTTTTTCTGAATGTTTTTAAATTGCATGGTGTCAATTCTTTATCAGCATACCTACAATTATCTTTCAACCAATTTTAACATGTAGTACTCTAAACATATAGTTGCAGTTGTTACAAATTGATACATATGCATCTGCACATACAAACAACTTCAAGTGTCAATGATGCATAGAGATTATAACCACCAATAAGTAGAGCCCAAAATTTTTATAATTCAATAACATTTTTGAACATTTCATTATATTAAACTATATATGCACATACTCTACAAAACATTCTCAAAAAAAAAATTGTTCCATTTGACTAATAAGTTTAAAATTTTGCAACCATGATGTGTTTTCTACTATCTCTGCCTATATACCCTGAGTTTTGACATTTGTGCTTCATTCTTTTCTTCCACAAATTCTTATCTCTTCTTGTTAGCTTTTCTATTAGCTTTATTTCATTCAACTACTTGTAAATGTTTATGTACAAAATTCTCATTTTTCATCATTTCACTCTTTCACTCTTCTTGTATATTGCATTCAGAAATATATATTATTGTCTAGATTGCTTTTTGTTTTCCTCAATTATGATAAAACTCCATGCTATTTGCGACGGTTTTCTCTGCCCTATTTACAACGATGATCGAGATTATTGGTCGCGTGCTTCGTTGGTAATGGGACTGATCACTTTGTTCATCAGAATCACAATGGTAGGTTTTCAGTGACGTTAGGGTTGATGCATCCTATCATTGTTGCTCGATGCCATGCAAGGTAGTACATGTAATATTCTTTGTTCTAATATAAAGATGTCTATTGTTTTGCTTGCATTCTGAAATGACACACCGTAGTGTTGGTTTCATACCAAGCTACTCAACAAAGTTGTCATACACCTCCATTAGATACCAGATTGGAGAGCTTCCCAGCTGTTCTGGCCCACAGCCTATACTCTTTCAGCTTCTATTGTTGTTGTAAGTCATTTTCCAATGCCTTTTTGCTGCTTTATACGCATGTAGCCAAACATATATATTTTAATATGTTCAAACAAAATGTTGCTTTGCAGAAATATTATATTGGCCTCAATGCAAAGATAGATCGAGAACGAGATATGAATCCCATGTGTCGAACAATTGGTACATGAAAGATGACCATAGTTGTAAACGTAAACAAGGTTTATTTTATACATTTGTATTTTCCTGATCTATACTTTCAACCCTTTTCTTCCTCCAAGGTTAGATAGCCTCCATATATTTGTTGCTATATATATATATATATATATATATATATATATACATTCATGCACAAATTATTACATGCACTTCACTACAATAAACATTGTTTATTTTGCACATTACATTTTTCCATGTTCGTATACTTTCCTTTTTAGCTAACCAAAAAAATATCTAAATACGCCGAAGAATTCTAACCACACCTTCTCTAATGGAAACCCTTATGAAAATTTCAAACACATAGCCAATAGGTAAATGGAAATTGTTACATAGATTGCTTGTTTTGTATTAATATGTTCCATGATATTCTCTTTCTCTCATCTCTTTGAAGTTTCCTGTAACAAGGTCTTTATTGTTGTAGTTTACTTGTTTTATTCTTCAACAAACATAAGATTGACCTCTACCTTTTGACTGGTTTCTTTCTTTTTTGGCCTGTGTATGCTTTGTGCCCTCTACCTATTATTCGTTGTTATCTATGTTGATCCTTGCTGCTATATGCATTTCCTACAGCAAAAGCTCTGTATAAGAAAAACTCCATATCTATGCTCTGCAGCTTGTAGTCTCCATATGTTAAAATTCCATATAAAATATGTTTTACATGATCTACCATTTAAGACACTCTAAAACAGTTGTTACAAAAACACTTGAGAATCACAAGTAAATGACAGGTGGTCAAAAAACCCACATCAAATACAAGTTTAAAAGAAGTAGAAAAACATACACAGGCCAAAAAAAAAGGAAAAAGGCTAATGGTTCCTCTTCATAATCCATTTACATGTGATTCTAAAGTGTTATTCTAATACATCTTGCAACTGTTACATAGGCTACTTGTCTTATACCAATATGTTAGATGATACCCTTTCTCACTCATCTATTTCAAGCTTCTTATAACAAACTATTAATTGTCGTGGTTAATTTGTTTGGATGCAACATCTTATATGTGTTCTATCAATATGTTCCATGATATTTATTTCCCCTCATCTTTTTGAAGTTCCCCATGACAAATTGTTCTTCATGGTACTCTTATTTCCACATGCCCATAACACACTATTCATTGTCATTGTTTGCCTCTTATATGTTGCATATTTTAAAATTCTAATAAATGTGCCTTTTCTCTATAATATTTAGCACCAGATAAGTGTCATTCTAATACATATTAGATGAGTGCAAAGACACTTAATAATCATAGGAAAAGTACAGATGGTTGGAAACCCACATTAAATAGACCTTAACACCATGGAGAATAGAACACTTGGTGACCTACAATAGTTAATAGTTTGTTATGAGCAAGTGGATATTGATACAACACAAGCAGTCTATGTAACAGTCGGCTCCTCAATTCAAAATTGAAGCTACATTATTTGGCATTGGATATTATAGACAAAATACATGAATTGTAAAAGAACTATTAGAAAAACACTTAAGAATCATAGGTAGATGGCACATGATCGAAAACCCACATTAAACATATTAATAAAAACATAACTAGTGTATGTAACAATTGAGTTGTTAATTCAAAATTCAAGCTATGTTCTTCGGCAATCAACCAGCATTAAATACAAGTGGTAAAACCAATGGGCTCCAATACCTTGAACAAAATGGGTATTAACTCCATAGACTTAATTCAAAATTTGAGGTACATTACTTGAAAATAAATATTATAGGCAAATAGAGAAATTGTAAAAGAGCTATTATAATAACACTTAATAGCCACTAAACTATGTTTCGTCTCCAAAATCTTCATGCTTTCATACTAGCTCTCTGCATATATATATATATATATATGCAATTACTCCTATGTTAATATGCATTTTCTCCTATGTTAATGGGTATAATGCCAAGGGTGCATAGAGATAACTACAAACAATAAACGAACAATGAAAAAATTAATAATCCTAACCAAATTTTTTGTTGAAAGAAAGAAGATTTAGGTGTAATTCCTCCATCCATACAGAGCCATAATATCTTTGAAGTCTCCAAACTGTGTATAACGTCAAAGATACAAACATATAACAAGGAATAATAAGTAGAGAGTGAAATACATGAATAATAAATTACTCTCTAACACCTCTTATACAATTTCTCTACTTTTCTTCACTATTTATTACCTAAGAACGTAGCTCGAATCTTGTATTAATATGTTACATGATATTCCTTTTTTCTCATATGTTTCAACTGGAGAGTCATCCACAAAGCTTCATTCTGCACACTATAGAGACTGTATAATGACTAAAAAGGTGCATAAAGATTCACAAAGATAACTAAAATAATAAACCAAGGGTGAAAAAATTACAACAATCTCTCATTTTAACTATAATTTGTCCATACAAAAGACAACGATAATCTCTTTCAAGTCTGCAAGATGGGTGTAACGTTGAAGATAGAAATATATAACAAGAAGAAATGAACAATAAATTAATTATCTATGCAAAATACCCACGAAACATGACTTTATCTACATTTCATGCCTAAGATGTGTATGCAAAAATATGTTTGTGAAACATGGGCACATCTAACAAGCAATAG
>VDFB02264669.1:0-27710 GCA_007258455.2 Sequoia sempervirens
AAATAGGGCTCTCCTCTCATTTGCAAAGAGAGTTGAGTTGTTGTAAAAACATGCTACAAAAATTTATAATGAAAATACATTGACTTGGTGCATTTTCTGAGTTTTTTCACATGTTACTTGATTCAACCTCCATTGTTAGATGCTTTACGTAGATTTGTATTGCTATTCTAGTTAGTTGTATTCTTGCTTTGATAGATTTTAGAAATGTTGTTCTGTAGTTGTGAAAATTCCTACCACGTAGATGCCTTCTTAGTCCATACTTTTTGTTGTTTGCTGCTGGTAGATGGCTATGTAAAGTTAGTCTGGGCTTAAATTCAAAGTTGCTCCACATTTTCATCTTTGTTCATGCATGCAAGTGGTGAATGAAAGGTGAAATATTTATAGACCTTAGAAGATAGCACAAATCCCATGAGACTGTGAGATTTCTGGTTAAGTGGAATATTGTTTCCAAGAAGTTGTCCATTGCAGGAACTCCATAATTACTATTCACAGTTAGTTGCAGGTCCAGGAACCTTCCACCTTCCCCACTCTTTTTTCCTTTTTTAGAAATAACCTATACCAAGGTTCATTGCACATTATAAATCAAAAATTGAAGAAACGTCAAAGCTTTGGACCACTGCCCGAACCTACAACAAAGTGAAACTTGACTCGCATCTTAGAAACTTCGATTTGAAGATCCATCTTGTATCCAGTATGTAAGTCCCCCTGTGATTACCAACAAAATCACATCAAAATCAACTAAGGAGTTCCATGCAAGTCATGACCTGACACCCGAGAGACCTTGGGGAGATTTTTAGCAACTTGTCGTTGGAGATTTCCTTTCAAGTGAGGCAGTGCACCTGTGTACTGCCTGTGTTGAGAAAGTGTGTAAAACACCCATCAACAAGAATGACATATATGAAAGCAATATGCAAATATAACTATATTGCCTAAAAAATGAACTTGAAATTAGAATAACAAATTGAGGCTAAATAGAGAAGTACCTGGAAGACTAGAGATGCCCAAAACAAGGTCTATAGTCTTGAAATTATAAATTTTGATGTGAATTGGGGCTCATACACCAAATTGGGTGATTTAGTGCCAGTTTAGGGTTTTTGGCTAAATTTGGAATATGCAAAAAATAAACTAGGATCTACAAAAAAATGTTGAAAAGTGGTATACTAGGACTCATATGCCTAAGGTGTTTATTTAGTCCTAGTATTAGGTTGGTTTTTCTAAAGCCTCTATAGTCCTCTAGTGATTTTCTATAGTTCTCTCCCTTCTGATCTCCAAGTCTAAAATTTTGGATTGCAAGTTGTAGGTGAGTTTTCATGAAGATGGCAACTTCTTGACAACTTTATTCAATATTGCAAATTTGTCTTCAAAGGATCTTCGAGTCTCAAAATGCCTAGATCTACAATCACACATGAAAGGAGAGAATTTTTTTGATTTTTTATTGGATAGGAGTTTTCCTTGGTCAAACCCCATTTTGGTAATTGTGTCGTAGAAAAAAGGACCCTTTGCTTGACATGGGATTAATTCATGATAAAATAGACTTAATGAGGTCTTAATCTAGTCTTGTGAAGTATTTTATGCATCCACACTAGGTCTTGGACCCTTGCAAATCAAGTAACATGTTTTTAATGATGTCTTGTAAAGGTGTTGTAAAGTCTTGTAAAGGACTTTCACACTTTTATAGACTTAATTAGCCAATTTATTCCTAATTCAACATTATAAAATGTGTTTAATAACATCATTACATCAATTTAGAAGGTTCTTAACATGAAATTAATGATAAACTAGTGTTGTAGTGTGATTTACACATTCACATTGGTTTTTGTGCCTTTCTAGGCTACGTGGACCTAATTTTAGTGTTGTAAAGTGTATTTAATCATACTTTCACATTGATTTATGTGTCCCGAGCCCTATTCAACATTTACATCATCACTAATAGGTCCTAATTGACCCATATTGTGCATCTTGAGGCTTTAATTGATCAAACATCTGACAAGATGGCAATTTAAACCTTATTTCCTGCTTCCTTGGCTTCTTAGGTGTCGAAATGGCCCCTATGGGACCCATTCACCATGCATGGTGAATCAGTCCCATCCAGGTGGGACCGATTCACCATGTGTGGTGAATGAGTCCTACATGGTCCCATTTTGACCTTTAAGTAGGAAATAAAGTGAAATTTGAATTAATTTTGCTTCATGCCATCCTATGATGAGGTATTATTGGGTACTAAGATGAAATTTTCTATAAATATTTTTTTTTTATCTTCATTTTATATCTAATAACTCATTCTTACATCCATCATAATTTATCCATCTTATATCTTCTCATCCAAGTCAAGCAAGTTGAGGTTTCTTCATTAGAGGTCTTCAAGTTGGCTTTCTAAAGCTTTCAAGAGTTGAATCTTCATGTAATGTTGTAGACCAACAAGATAAAATAATCATGATAAGGTAATCACTTCCATTTTTCATGCTTCATTCCTTCATTTCATCATTTTGGTTTAATTACCTAAACGGGGTTTGACCAAGGAAAACCCCCATGCCCTAACCTTCAACATACCTCTCCCTTGTCTTTTTTTTTGTAGATTTAGAGCTCTTCGAGGCTTAAGAACCATTGAATATTGTATTTAAAATTCATTTAATTCATATGTTCATCATTCAAGTCAAATCATCAACAAAATACAACTTTCAGACCCAAATCTGACAATTTCAGAAGCGAAGACCTATAGGAGATAGAAGTACAGATCTAACTCCACATAATCTTCCTTTGATTTTCTAGATTCCTATAGGTGGAATGATTCACCACCCATGGCAAATGATTCCCATCTATAGGCCTGAAAAGTGGATTTCTCATATCTCAATTCTCGACAATCAGAAATAGGTTTATGAAAGATTTTAGTAGAAGCATGATTGATTCGCCATGCATGGTGAATGATTCCCAGTCACGATTAAAATCAATTTTTGAGACATTCCAGATCCTTCCAATAACATCATTCTACCTCTAGGTACATTTTGTTCAGTCTCATCAATTTTTTTTTTCATTTACTTAAGTTTCTAGTTCATTATGGAAATACACAATGTGTTTTCAAACAATTCTTTTTGTTTAGGTTTTGCATAATTAATCAATCGATTATATAGCTTAATTTCACTTAAATCATTCCATTTATCTCATACAATATCACACAAATCCTAATTTGAGTGAACATAAGCATTTTTGGACCCGAATCTCTCTCCTTTTAGGTGAAAACTCTAGAAGTGCAAGAGTAGCATTTTGGGTCCCAAAAATCTATGTTTCAGTAATCAAACTATGAAATAAAATCACATAGCATGAAGTAATGATGAATGAACAATATTCAATGTTGCACCTCACCAAACCCTTGATATAAAGGGTACAATCTTATGTTAAATGGTAGAGCATGAATGTAGATCTCGGCTCTTGATTGTTGATATGAGATAATGTCTTTGAATGCTTACTTGAATCATGAAACACCTACATCATAAATGTTAGCTAAAAAACACACATGGTGCATGATGACTTTGACATGATGCTTGAATCTTGAATGCTGCTCAAAATTCTCTTGAATTCTCTTGAACACTTGAATTTCTAGATCACACTTGATCATGAAAATTGCTAGGTCTTGTTAGGAGAAATTATGTGAAATGACCTTATATTTATACTTGTTTATGCCAAATTTCTTGAAATTACAACACTACAACCTAATATCAAATCTAGGAGAATAAAATCCTACCAATAATTGAATTCAAAATAGGTCCAAGCTAAAGCGATACTAATACACCAATTGGGGAATATGAGTCCCGGTAGCTTAAACTGGGACACACATTTCAAGAAAGTTAAGTTCAATGTCATATTTAGGATCAAGACTTGAGACCTAGGTGGGACCCATATGCCCAAAGTGGCGTATGAGTCCTAGATCACTAAATCTGGAACACACAACCCAAAAACATAAATTTTGATTGGTCGTTAGTTAATTTTTATGATTATCCTTGGAAAGATGCATTAAATAAGGCTTTTGGATGCAAAATAGGACCAAATAAGGCATAAAGAATCCAAATTTTAATAGGGAGGGCCCAAACACGTGTGAAAATGTAAAGGTCCATACATTTTTTAAACTACATTTAGCCCCCAATTTAGTGAGAGGAGGAACTTGGTTCAAACTCACACTAAAGTAGACAAATACACATCAAGAGGGGTTTGAGTGTACCAATGGTAGTGAGATAGGATGAAAATGATCAAGAGGGTTGCACAAGCCCCCAGGATTATGATCCTATGGAAAACCAACATAGGCACAAAAGAACACACATTTGAATAGTATAAGAAGCAACACCAAGGCTCCAAGTGGGAAGTGATTTGGCTATTCATGTGTCATGTTGTGAATGAACAATTGGTTCATTTATTTGTTGCTTTACTAGTGATGTCAACCTAAAGGTTTTAGGGTTGTATAGAGAACTGGATTCATTGGAGTAATTATATATCATTCCAACCTATTTGGGTGGTGTACATGTTGATCACAATGTTAGTCACACACCAACAGTGCAGATAAATCCTCACAAATAGATCACAAGAACATATCTTTACTTGAAAGACTGAACTGAGACAACCTAAATCTTAGGTTGATTCAGCTCAAGGCTCATTTATGTCAGGTCTTGACCACACTAGGTTTTCATTAGGGTTCGTTGTGATAATGTTGTTAATCACAAGGGGTAAACGGTTATTTATGGTTCTCAAAGGAATCATAAGGATAAGTAAAAGATATTCTTGGTTTGGTCATTAGACAATTTCATGAAATCAATAGATTTGCAACAACACTTCATGAATTTCAAATAACCTTTCTTTCACTTAAGTAAATTTAGCTTTAAGCATTCAACAATATTGTGGAATCAAAATATTTGCAATAAATTTCCATTCAGTTTATCTTTCTTGAATTTTTTTCTGAAATTTAAACATCTATTCTAAAATAAAGCATAAAAAATTATACTAAAAAGTAGAATTGCTCCCAAGTATTATCTGCACATGCCTCAAGAATTAACCAAATTGAAGAAAACCGCTCTATATTTCACCATAATTCTTCACAACTAGGCATAGAATGATGCGAGATTTTAAAGAAAGGGGGGTTTATTTGGACACCGAATAGGTTATGTATGCACTCTTAAATGAAACAAAATACAGTCTTGTCCAAATGAACAAACAAATAGCTACATAATATTTCATACCAGGTAGTAGCTTTTAAATTAGCTTTCATATTGATTATCTTCTATGTGTATACAAGTTTTTAATTTGGAATGGAATAGAAAACAGGAAAACAAAAAAAAATGAAAGAAGTTTTAGTTCTCTGACATCCACAAATTCTAAACTTAACTTAAAATGAAACACCTCTCAAAATTTTATAAGAACAAGACATAGGGGAGATTAGACAAATACATGTGAGGAAATCCAAGGGATGAATCACAACAAGGCATGTGGAATATGACAACTAGTAGGAGAATTGTTGACGAAGTCAACAAATGTCAACCTTCTCAACATGTTAATATCTTTTGAGATCTTCATCTATGTATTATTTCCAAGACAATATCTTGAATCCGAATAGGATGTAGGAACTTCCCATATATTTAGAATGATTATTTTAACATCTTGTTCCTACACTCTGGTTTTGCCTTGGGTTCAATACTCCTAGGAATGAGTCATACAGGAGGTTGGCACATTTCTTCGCTGCATGCATAATGTTGGGATTCCCATTACTCCGACAACTCAAGCTCCTCCTTCAAATAGAATCTCAAAATGTATCGCTTGATCATGATATGATTCTATTCGTGATCCAAATTTTACTGATCGTCAATACCCAAATGTTGCATTACAATCTAGATCCCTCCTGCAAGCACAAATTCCACGCATTAAATCACTTTTAAAACATTCATAAAACTCTGATGAAAATCAAACCATCATTAATAAATCATCATTTTAAACACATCATAAATGTCACACTTTTAAAATCATATTCTTGCATAATTGTCCCTTTTATTTAGGTTATCAGACCTTCAGACCCTCGAGCAAACTTAAAAATTTAAATTTAAACTTAACAATGTTACTCAGTACTAGGTACCTGATACTTTAGCTTTTACGAAAAAATATTTTCCCAAACACCAAATTCAACTAGAACCTCCACACTTTCTTGGAACTTTACTCCCAAACTGGAACACTTCACCCAAAACCTTGCATTAATGTTTGGTGATCTCTTCAACTAGCCAACACCTACCATAAGAGTCAATTTTCACTTGGGTCCCAAATTCTTACATTGTTGGGGTGTGTTTTGATACCACACAACAACTTGTAACCAATAAAATGAAATTTAAAAGAAACCTAGGAACAAATCACCCACTAAAAATTATAACTTATACAAATTTTCAAACAATAACTCTATACCTTTACTTGGATTCTAACATAAAGACAATAAAATTTCTCCAAAAAGTATTAGTGTGTGCTTTGATTAATTCTAGTTTCTTGAACTCGATGAAAAAATTAGTTCATTGACATTGAACTACAAAATTTGGTAATCCTCCAAAGCCAACCATGGATAGAGTCTTACTGCTAGTCAAGCGTCCATAGCCCTAGCAAGGTTATCTTTGTAATTCCCCCAAACATATCTCTACTTCCATTCAGGCATCCATAGCCCTGATAGATATATTTGGATAGCCTAAAGAGTTGAATTAAATTCTTATTTTGATATTTCTTTGATGTACTCTTTTTTTTTGATATTTCAATGTAAGCCCATTTGCTTCAACTTGCAGGCAATGAAGCCCACTATTAGGTTGGGAATCATAGTTGTAGCAAAGGTTACCTTTTGATTTTTCATTCAATGCAAATCCCTTCATTGTTTCACCAATTCCCATAACTCATTTAATTATTCCCTGTAGGTGCGACTTTTTAGCTAAATTTTACCACCCTTATGCCAAATCCTAGCTAGCTACAATTCCCTATCTGTTAAAAATATGCATAAGTTAAAATTTAGAAGCAAGTAATCCAATTTCCAAATTAAATCTAAATTAAGAATTACCAGTTACCACCCTTCCATTTTAATTTTTAAGGAAACTACTAAAATACTTGGCTAGCAATTCTGATTTGATGATGTTGCACTACATTAATGCATCAGAGTTGTCATGATTATACTTAATTCCAACCATAATACTCTACATTATTCCTTTTAAATTCTAGATGCTAACATGTACCACCTTACTAGCTTGATTTTCCTTCCTACATTGCACACATAAACACCTTCATGATTAATATAGCTCAATAAAATATAATGAAATGACCACCATTAATTTTGAAATCTTCAATTTTGTCGATTCGTGATCTTCGTATTGGAAAAATTTGAAGAAATTTCCACCAATTTTGTGAGAATTAATTAGATTTAACATTTCGCTCTAGAGAGAATTGTCCTGCTTCCACCTCAACTTGCAGTTTCCAAGAATTCGATCCAAGCAACTATGTACCACAAATTTCTCATGGTTTTCTATAAATTATGCACTTCTCTTTCAAATTCTTCACATCTTTTCTTTTCTCTCAATTATCATTTTTCTTTTCCACTCTGCTTGTACTTTCTTGCTTCCAAGCTATGGATACCCCCATTTTCCTTACCTGCTTTCATCGCCAAAATGGCTTCATGGGTCACATTACTACCCAACAACTTACTAAGGTTTTCTTTCTTCGGACTCCCAAATTTATTACACCAAATTTGCACCTAGTCCTTGAAAAATTTGTAGAATATAGAGTGTATTATAGGCTGAATTTGGACCTGGCTTTGCGGTTTGTAGCCTCACTCCTAGATCTTGGGCTTTATATTGATGAAGTTCACACAACTACTCAATTGATAGTGTAACCTGATTTCTTGGAGAACTTAGACTATGTCATGTATGTTGTACACCCATCCATCAGAATTCCCTTAGTTGATGAGATTCCTTTGTTTCTGGAATGAGGAGAATTAGTTCCTCTCTAGCCATTTTTGACTAACCTTCATACCCCTGACTTTGACATTCACTGAGACAACACTTACTTGGGATATACTACCCTTATGGATGAAGCATCCCAGATTGACTAAATAACCACCTTGTTGTTGTAGTTTGGTTCCTCCCTTTTGCTCTTTGTGAAATTTTACAATGATAAATTTTGTATTTCCATGTATATATGTAGTATACACATATATATTAAATTTTTACTTTTTTGTACCTTAAGCATGTATTTACTGTGCATGGTTTCATTTCTTCATTTCACAGCACAATGTTTTAAGAATATTTTGATTCACCCTCAAACGTGTGTTAAATTAAGTAAAATTTATTAATGTCGGGAACAAACTAAAAAAGCAAAAACAAACCCTAGAAAAAAAAAACCAAACCAAAATTTACCCTTGTGGACACAGAAAAATAACCCTTTTACTTTTCTTTTTTTTTCCCTCCTTGTGCTTATTTGGCTTGATTTCACCTTTATTTAATGTTGTAATGTGACCCACACATTCACATTAGGTGTTGAATCTTTATGAATCAAATTAAGACTTTTTGATGTCTTGTAAAGGTGTTGTGAAGTGTTGTGACACATTTTCACACTTTTCTAGACTCTTCTTATCATAATTCATCTATATACCCTTTTTTTTATCACTTACCAAGTCTTATTCTAAAGTGTTGTGTAAAGTCTTGTAACAAAATTTCACTCTTTTCTAGGATTTTTATCAACAAATACATCTTTCTTTTGCTTTGTTTGGCCCCTTTATACACTTGGAGGCGTTAATTAAGTGTATTTTTTAGTACAAATCCGACAAACATCATTTAAGACTATAATTTTTGACACCCATTCACTTGCCTTGAGTGGGACCCATTCTCCACTAGGGGTGAATGAGTCCCTCTTGGCACAAAAATCAAAATTAATTCAAAATACTGGCAGGTTTTTATTCCTAAAGACCTAAGGTCAGCCTGTGATGTATTTTCAGGAAATTAAGGCATAATTGTGTATAAATACATGATTTTCTATTAATTTTAACCCCCATTCACCCACATCACATCAATATTTGAATTTTTACATTGAATTTTGGCCCCAATCTTTATCCTTTTAGGTGAAAAACCCTGGAAGGATCATAAAGCATTTCGGGTGCCAAAATCTTTGTTTACATTTTGGTGAACCTAACGTTAGAGAATTTTTACTTCTAATTTCAAGTGCATTTTCATCCTAGGTTTTACTTGCATCATCATTGCATTAGGATTTGCATTTTTTGCATCCTAGGGTTTTCAAAATTGCATTAGTGAAAAGATCATATAGTTTTCATTTTTGCTTTTCAAATCATTTAAAAACACTGAAATTTTGCATTTGCCTCATAATTCTCCATAAGACAATCTAAAAAAATTCAAATTTCATTTAAAATTTCTGAAAAAGATAAAAAAAATTCATCCTTGGACTCATTCGCCACCCTAGGTGAATTAGTCCAGTTGCACATTTTGCACTACATTTTCTACATTACAGTTTTTTGTCATTACATTTTGTCATACTTCCCAAATTTATTGTTTATTACAAATTTCTCATCCTATTACCACCTATGAATAGATTGGTAATCCATCCTAAAGATTCCAATATACCTTATTGTAAATACCATCATGTTCTTGGACACTGAACTGATGAGTGTCAGACATTGAAGGAAATACTGAGTAAGTACCACTTTGATGACACTGACTTCTATCCTACCATCCCATAGTACACTTTCACACACCTCATGATGCAATAGTTGTAGAATCTTACATTCTCACTATTGCATGACCTTTCTCATCACTTATCTTGGCTCATTCTTCTCCTACACTAAGTGGGGGAAAGAAGTTGCTAGCCTTGTCCTAGTAATGCATTTTTCATTGTCCCCTAGCTGCGTTATTCACCTTTTGCTTATACCGACTAAGATTGGGAGGTGGATGACTTGCTTGATGGTTGACTTTGATTTTCCTTACTAGTCTCCTTTTTTCCTTTCCTTTTGAGTGTGCATGTGTGTATCGTGTTCCCCCATGATGTAATGTTTGGTGTTCTATCTCTCTTTGTGAAATTCCTCTATTTGTACCTTCATTCTTCTATGTGTCATACATCGCTTTTTCCATTTCACTTTTTTTGTGTTTTCCTTTTGGGTATGACGCAAAGCATTGAGACACACTATGTCTCTTCCATGTTGACCCAAAAGGTCCTTTTATTTTCTTTTTCTTTTTTCGCTTTTGTTTTGTGTTTTCCTTTTGGGGATGCCACAAAGTATTGAGACACCCTATGTCTTCGATATTGACCCAAAAGGTCCTTTTACTTTCATTTTCACTTTGTTTTGTGTTTTCCTTTTAGGGATGACGCAAGGAATTGAGACCACAATGTCTCTCTCATGTTGACCCAAAACCTTTTTCATTTTCCATTTTCATTTGCTTTTGTTTTCCTTTTGGGGATGATGCAAAGAATTGAGATACCCTATGTCTCTTCCATGTTGACCCAAAAGGTCCTTTTATTTTTTATTTTTTATTTCTTTTGTTTTTTGTTTTCCTTTTGGGGATAATGCAAAGAATTGAGACACCCTATGTCTCTTCCATGTTGACTAAAGGTCCTTTCTTTCTTTTTTGCCTTGTTTTGTTTTCCTTTTTGGGGATGATACGGGAATTGAGACCATAATGTCTCTCTCATGTTGAACCACAACCTTTTCATTTCCATTTTCATTTTGCTTGTGTTTTACTTTTTGGGATGATGCAAAGCATTGAGACATCCCATGTCTCTTCCATGTTGACCCAAAGAGACTTTCTTTTTTCTTTTTTTCACTTTCTCTTTGTGTCATTCTTCTAGTTCTAATAATATGTGTATTTATGGAATGATGACAGTTCCAAGCTCTTTATTCAAAACATTGCAGCAACGAACATATTGTTCCCAAATCCATAGATCCCTTATGTGTTTCTTTTTGGGGAAAACCCCTCTTTCTTTTTTTCCTTTTCCTTTGCATGATGCAGCCTTACTCAGAAACATATGACTTGGAATAGGGGCTTTCCAAGTTGGCTCTCATGTCTTGCTTCTTTTTTTATTTTTTGCATTTTTTTAATTTTCTACTTTAAAGTAATTGCTCATAGAACGATGTGTAGAAATTCCTTTAAACTGGGGGCATACATTGGCATTATTCATTTGCATTTTTCTTCTTGGTTCTTAGTGCATCCTTGTTACTTCATACGATGCATTTTTCACTTTGTGGATGGCATTGGGTGTGATGTCCTTCATAAGTGTGATCTTTCTTAGAATATGAATATTACATTCCTCTTAGTGGCCTAATGTGATGGATTTCATCCCCTAAGTTGTGAATATTATATTCTTTTCTTGGTCCTCTCTTGGAGACATTAGACATAATGTTCCCTAAGTTAAGACCTCACATGAACTAAGCAAGACCCATTTGAACATTCTTTTTCATGTTGCATTTTACATTTACATGGCCACCTTGCATAACACAACTTGCATGCCTATGGTGCCATTGCATTTGTTCATGAGTTCTAAGCATAGGAAGATTTTATTGTCTCATGAAGCATGAAATGATATTTTTCTTTGTGGTGCCTTATTAAAGTTATCAGGAGGTATAACTTTAGTATGGTTGAGCGGGAAGCCCATTCTGAGGCATGAATTTTCCCCATAGCCACCATGTGGATTTCTCACCCTTGGAAAACTAAAAGTTTCATGGCCCCAGAGTGAGTATACTTGGGATTTCTCACCTAGCGGAAAGCCATGAGTTCCATCGCCCCAGAGTGAGTATGCATTTTTTTTCCAAACAAACAAGTCTAGATCTAATCCACAATGAGCTGGACAAACGATCGAAGCTTGATCAAACTTTTTCTTTTAAAAGTAACCCTTTTAATTTTTCTTGTTTTTCCCTCCTTGTGCTTATTTGGCTTTATTTCACCTTGATTTAATGTTGTAATGTGACCCACACATTCACATTAGGTATTAAATCTTTATGAATCATTAAGACTTTATGATGCCTTGTAAAGGTGTTGTGAAGTGTTGTGACACATTTTCACACTTTTGTAGACTCTTCTTATTATAATTCATCTATATACCCTCTTTTTATCACATACCAAGTCTTATTCTAGAGTGTTGTAATGTCTTGTAACAAACTTTCACACTTTTCTAGGATTTTCATCAACAAATACACCTTTCTTATGCTTTATTTGGCCCCTTTATGCACTTACAAGCCTTAATTAAGTGTATTTTTGAGTACAAACCCAACAAACATCATTTAAGAAAATATAATTTTCAACACCCATTCACTTAACTTGAGTGGGACCCATTTTCCACTAGGGGTGAATGAGTCCCTCTTGGCACAAAAATCAAAATTAATTCAAAATATTGGCGGGTTACCTAAGGTTGTCCTGTGATGTATTTTTGGGAAATTAGGGCATAATTGTGTATAAATACATGATTTTCTATTCATTTAAACCACCATTCACCCACATCACATCAATATTTAAATTTTTACATTGCATTTTGGCCTCAATCTTTATCCTTTTAGGTAAAAAACCCTAGAAGGATCATATAGCATTTCGGGTGTCAAAATCTTTGTTTACAACCCTAAGAAAATGATTAACCCTAACTAAATAGTTTACTTTAATCTCTATCACTATGTTCATAGTATTTTTCATATGAATTATAGTAGGCTTGTCTTTAAATTCATTTGAATAGATTTCAAATCTCCTACTACAACAATGAATTATCTTAATTTTTTGTGTTTAACAAATGTAAATTCAAATGTGTACTTACTAATAAATTGGCTCATATGTATGAAAATGACCTCATTAAAGGTCAATTGCACACATCTTTGTTGATTCCTCCATACTCTGCGTTCTTCCAGTCTTGGTTCATGGTTTTCTTCTTTGCTTTGTTCAGCTCCATGAACAACTATGTTCAATTCTTGATTCTCTCTCTCCAAGATTCCTCAAATCCTTGGCCTTTTCTTCACTTTTAACTTTGTTAGACCAAGTAATAATATAATTTACATTATCATCAGAGAGAGTAAAAACTTGATATTTTGTATTCTACATGAAATCAAGAAAATTTCCCTTTTTAACTTAGGGATTTTTAGTTAGCCTGGAAGAAAAACACATGTCTCCCGCTCACTTTTCCCACCTTTTCTCTATTTTCATCTTCCACATGTGAAAAGGTCGATGACCCAACACTTTCATTTTCATATTTTTGGCATGTTATTTCCAAGTCTCAGTGTCTTTGATTTTTTCATACCAAACTTTAGGATTTTCCTCATGACAATTGTTGTTAATAAATTGATTTGATTTAATAGTTAATTTTCTAGTATGTCCATCTTTAGTAGGATTATGCACTTTCTCATAATTCAAACTTCTTCTCAGTAACGAGTCCTTTCTTTTAGCAGATAAAACTTATTTTGTTAACAAAATTACATTATGTGTGGCCAAATTTATGCTAGTTAGAAAAAATTCACAATCAAGTTCACCATGATCATTTGTATCACATGAATTCTACACTTGGTGACCCTACAAAAGGTGAATAAACTCAAATGATAAATCCTCTAGTTAAGGATTTCCTAGATCTTATCAACTTCCATTTTCATACTACGAGCTTGCATAGACTGTCATATTTCAAGCAATTTTCAAACCCAAAACTAGGATGACAATATTGATTCTAGATAAAACCAAAGAGAAAGATATGTGCCCTCCTTCTAGCGCTAGTTCATGTTGATCATTATGTTAGTCACAGACCAATAGTGCAGATGAATCCTCACAGACAGACTGCAAGAACCTATATTTACTTGAAAAACTAAACCAGGACAACCTAAATTTTAGACTGACTTAGCTTAATCCCAAGGCTCATTTATTTCAGGTCTTGACCACACTAGGCTCGCATCACGGTTCATTGTGAGAATTTTGTTAATCACAACCTGGGTAAAGAGTTCTTTTTTATTCTCAAAGGAACCATAAGGATAAGTAAAACATATTATTGATCCACTCATTAGACAATTTCATGAAATCAATAGATTTGCAACAACACTTCATGGATTTCAAATAAATATACTCTCACTTAAGTAAATTTAGCTTTAAGCATTCAACAATATTATGGAATCAAATGATTTTCAATAAAATTTGCATTTAGTTATATCTTTTTGAAACATTTTCTGAAATTTAAACATCTATTCTAAAATAAAACATAAAAAAATTACTAAAAAGTAAAATTGCTCCCAAGTATTATCCACACATTCCTCAAGAATTAACCAAATAAAAGAAAACCACTCTATACTTCACCAGATTGCTTCATATCTAGGCATGGAATGATGTGATATTTTAAAGAAAGGGGGGTTTATTTGGACATCGGGTAGGTTTTGTATGCACCCTTAAACGGTGTAGCATTAAATCTTGTCTAGTTGAATAAACAACCAGCTACATAATATTTCATACCATGTGGTAGCTTTCAAATTAGCTTTGATATTGATTCAATTTTATGTGCATACAAGTTTTAAATCTAGAATGGAATAGAAAATAGGAAAAAAAAAACAAAACTTAAAGAAGTTTTGGTTCTCTGACATCCACAAATTTAGAACTTAACTTAAAATGAAACACCTCCCAAACTTTTATAAGAACAAGACACAGGGGGGATTAGACAAATACATAAGAGGAAATCCAAGGGACGAATCACAACAAGGTATGTGGAATATGACAACTAGTAGGAGAATTGTTGAAGAAGTCAACGGATGTCAACCTTCTCAACATGTTAATATCTTTCAGGATCTTCATCTTTGTATTATAGCTAGGATAATAACTTGAATCCAAATAGAATGTAAGAAATTCCCATATACTTAGAACAATTAGTTTAGCATCTTGTTCCTACACTCTAGTTTTTCCTTAGGTTTAATACTCCAAGGAACGAGTCACATCAGAGGTTGGTGCATTCCTTCGCCGCATGTGTAATACTAGGATTCTCGATACTTCAAAAACTCATGCTCTTCCTTTGCATAGACTCCCTAAACATATCACCCAATCTGGATATGATTCTATTTGCGATCCAAATTTTTCTAACCATCCATACCTGAATGTTGCATTACAATCTATCTCTCCTGCAAGCATAAAAACCACACATTAAATCCCTTTTAAAACTTTCAAAAAACTCTCATGAACAAAAAAACCATCATTAATAAATCATCATTTTAAACATATCATAAATATCACACTTTTAAAATCATATTCTCACATAATTATCCCTTTTAGTTAGGTTAAAAGACCTTTGGACCCTCGGGAAAACTTAAACATTTAAATTTAAACTTAAGACTATTACCCGGTACTCGATACTTTAGCTTTTACCAAAAAATATTTTCCCAGACCCCGGATTCCACTAGAACCTCCACGCTTTCTCAAACCCTTACTCCCAAATCGGAACAGTCCAAAACCTTGCATTAAAATTTTTACATTTGTGGCCCTTTGGTGCCCGGTACACTCAAATCACAAGGTACTCCAAAAATTTCCTTTGAATTTAGCTTCTAGTGATCTCTTCAACTAGCCAATACCTGCCATAAGCATCATTTTTCACTTGGGTCCCCAAGTCTTACAGTCTTGGGGTGTGTTGTCAAACCACACAATAGTACACATTTTGGTTCTCTCTACAAGGCATGTGTGTTGAATTTTTGAGCGGACAGGTTATGTGGTTTGCACATTTCATCTAATTAGGTTTACCTAATTGATAATATGAGTGTTTTTAGTAGATGCATGTATATATACAAGGTTAATTCAGTGTGTGAAGGTGTGAATATATATGAGATATAGTGTGAGGTGTGAAAGGTGACCGTGGTGAAGGATGAAATGTGTAAAGTTAGTTTTCAGGGCTTAATTAGAACTATATGTTCAACATATGTCAAATGCATTATTAGTAGTTCATCTTTGGTAGTGAGCCACTCTTTATTCTATCTTTTTCTATTCTAGGTAGTGAGCCCTTAGTAGTGATCCACCAACAGTGAGCCATTTTCTCTTTTTAGATAGTGAGTCCTTGGAAAATGAGTCCACCATTTTGTAATCTCTATTGTAATCGGTTATAATATTGTGAGCTAATCCTCGCCATGGTTTTTCCCTATCAAGGGTTTTCCACGTAAATATGGTGTTCTTACAGTGTTCCTTGATGTGATGCATGTTGTATATGTTCCTTTCCATTTATGTAAGTTTGATGAGATGCTTGAATGCATGTTTAAGTTAATGAAGTGAAAGAATTTCAGTGAATATTGATTCACCCCCCTCAAAATTTTAAGTGTTCAAAAAGTACTTGAATAAATATTTTGGTGATGAAAAGCCTTCAAATTCAAAAGATAATATAATTTGAAAGTGGATTAGTTTAAGTAACTTGAGTATTGGTGTGGGCAATAGATCAATCATCTACCATTGTATGTTTTCTAATAGTATTTTTCCAATTCAAAGCTTGTATCATTGAGGATATCCCTCATTTTGGTGATAATTTACTAGGAAGGTCTAAGTTTGACATTTTTTTATTATATTGAAAAAATAGGTTTTTATAAGGGACCTAAAAACCAAAAATACAAAATTCTACTTTTACAAAATAACACACAACCAAATAGCATCAAAACAACAACTACATAATAGCAATTGATGAACCAAAACACAAGAAACAATAAGAAAAAAAAACTATTTCAAACTATTTAGGGCCTTTGCCACTTCTAACTCTTGTTAAGATAATGCTTATAACCATCATCAACAATTCTTCTTTCTCCTCATCAAAAGTATTCCTTTTAACCCTAGTGCAAGCACTAGACCCATGTTCAACTTCTACAATAGAAGAATTATCTTTATCCTTATCCTACAACTCCTTCACTCTATTGATGGCAACACAACCACCAATCATTTGCTCTTCCTTTAATTTATGAATTTTTTCAATGATGATCTTTAAGGTTTCAATATTGTTATAAACAAGAAATTGACTTATCTTCAGAATCTTGTCCATACTAGTTTTGACATTTTGAAACATCAATTCAATCTCTTGAATATGAGTCTCATGATCCACTTTGAGCTCCCTAATAGCATCCTTAATCTCTATGAGTTTGACCTTAAGTTCCTCCACCCTCAAAGAAGATTGGTCTAAATCCTCCTCACCAACCTTACCCTCACTAGCAACCTTCTCCTGTAAACTCCTCAATTTAAAATTCACTTTGATGAGCTCCTTCAAGAAATACTTATTTAATTTAAAACTCCTAGTCACACTATCATGATCCACCCAGAAAACTTGACAATGTTACTGAGGAGAAGAAGCTTGAGTTCCTATCTTAGGAGTGGAATGTGATCACTAGTCTCAAGCTTTTAGGAGACCTGTAGGTATCTGGTGGTTTTGTGTTGGTCTCGGTTATGTAGTTTCTTTTTGTTGTTATTTTCTTGCTACCATGATAAGGATCATGATTGTAACACCCCTCTGTTTTGAATATTTGGATCGGCCGTGTCTTCTTGGTAATGTTTGATTATGCTTATGATGTGACTATGAACTTAGTGATTATTTGATCATGAACTATTTGGTGATGCACATGTTATATCATGATGTGATGATTGTGTATGAACATGCTTGGACTTTGGAACTTGATTACTTGTGATCGTGATTGATTAAATGATGTGGAAGTTATACGTTGATGTGATGTTCTTTTACTCCGATGTTATCCTTATGGCATGATTTAGAATAACTTAGAAGATATCTAATTAAATGATGTTTATGCTATTGATCATATCATTGATGTTAGATGGTCAGTTAGAGATATTGTATTGGTGAAGGGGACGGATTGTATCACTTACTTGCGAGTGCCCTACAATTCTGAGATTTCCTCTTCATGGTGTGTTTGATCATAACATACATATATATGTTGCACGTTCGACATGTTCTTTGTTGCAGGTTTGTAGGTACATGATATCGACTCCACCTAGTGTCACAGGTGTGAGCGTGTCCATTTACCAACGAAAATTGATTGGGAGATAGTAGCTAGATTTTCTGAACCAAGTTGTCACCCTAGTCATAGCGTGTTGTTGGGTTGTCGTCGGGGTTAGTTTTTTTAACTTGGTCAGTTTCCCCTTGAATGTTTATTTAATTTCAAGTTTAAAATTTATTAAATGACTTGCGTAGTTTAATTAATGATTAAATGTGTTTAATTGCAAGTTAAAAGTGATTAAATGGCTTTTGAAATTTATAAATGATGATTGTTTTGTCTTATTGAGATGTTGGAAAATTAGTGATTAATTAATTAATTTAATTTAATTAATAAAATAATCTAATTTTGAATTAGATTTATTTTATTGACCAATTAAATTAATAGGGATAAATTAAATCAATTTAGCCATGTTGGCATCATTAGATATTTGGATTAAATAAAAAATTAGAAATATGTTTTATATTTTACTCCTAGAAATAAAGTTGAAAAATAATGTTATTATGAGTTGTTGAATTATGAATTGTTGAATTATATTTTGTTAAAAGAAATTTATTTGACCTTGGTGATTATTTAAATAAATGAGCTATTTTGACTCTACTGAATATTTAGATTCAAATTACAAAGGAAAATGGAAATCACATTTGAGATTTGATTTAAATGAAAATTATGAATTTTGTATGAGATTTATATTAGAAAATTAAAAGTGTTTTTTTAAAATTTAAAAAGGGAATAGTCTTTTATGATTTAAAAAAAAATTAGTGAGTGGGCATCTTAGGGTTTGGCCAAAAAATTTTGGGGGAAATCCTTATGAAAAGAGTGGAGATTTCATTTTGGGAAAAAAAAGAATTCTTGGTTTGAAATTTTGGGTGGAGAGGCTTGGAGGAGGCTAAGATTGTGGAGTTGAAAAAGTGCTTGGGAATCTCCATTGTGGAAGCTTGCAAATTTTGGAGAAAACATAAGGTTCCATATTTTCTCCCTTCATCTTCTTGCTCATTTTGAATGATTGGAAATATAGTTTTAGATTCAATGAAAGATTCATGGAAAAGCTTTCCAATTTGCAAATTGTAGATGGATTTGGAAATAGAAACCAAACCAGAAATTTACACCATGAAATAGAAACAAGATCAAAGAAAACTCTATTTTAGAACTAGATTTTGAAACCCTCTTAATGTTTTTGAAAATAATTTCTATTCTTGCAAAGTATTTGGATTATTTTTACAATTTGAGTATGAAATTAATTCTGGGTATATATATTTGTATATATATATATATATATATTTTTTTAAATTGAGTTTGGGCTAAACCCAGAAAAAACCCCATGAAATTCTTTTTGGATTTTCGTTTTTCGTTTCTGGAAAAACGCAGAATTAAATAATATAATTTTTTTGTAATTTTTGTGGGGTGGGGAGGCCAAACCCCACCCCATCGCCGCGGCCGCCGCCCGGCAGGGAGGCGGCACTGTGTGCGAGCACACAGCCACCGCCACCCCGCAGGGAGGCGGGCACTGTGTGCTCCACACATAGGCTTCGCCGCCCAACAGGGAGGCGGGCACTGTGCACTCAACGCACAGGCTCCGCCACCCCGCCGGGAGGCGGGTGTCGTGTGTGGAACGCACACAGGCTCCGCCGCCATGGGCGGCCAGGGCCTGTGGGCCAGGGCTTCGGCCCTTTGATATGTTATAACAGTTTCATTTTTTTTCTTAAGATTAAATTTTGTTTAATTTTATTTAATCTAACTTTTATGTATATATTATTTATATTATATTTTATATATGATATATAATAGTTAATATTGTATATTATATAAAATATAATATATTTAATATATATATAAAAAATTAAAGGAATTTTAGTTTAAGTTCAAAATGTATTTTATATTAATCATGAGGATTTTAAAATATGAATTAATTGGAAAATATATATATGTTATTTGATATATTTTATTTATTGGGAGTTAAATTTAAAGTTACATAATTTATTCATATGCAAATAAAATATTATTTTATTAGGTATATTTAAATATTGTTCAATGTTAGATTGGAACTTCTAAACGATCATGTGATTATTATGATTGCAGAAATTGATATTTCAATTTATATAGCCATAAATTTCAAAAGAAGTGAATTTAAGCTATCATTTAAATGTATATTAAAGTCAAATTTCGTTTATGCAAAATAATAAGGAATAAAATATGGGAAATTTTGGAATCCTAAATGATCGTTTAGGGGTACACAATTAGATGATATTGGAATATTCAAAATAGAACTTACTTTAAAATGATTATCGCATTGGTATTGAAGAAACGAAAGTTGACGTTGATCATTTCTGTTATTTAGAATATAGAATTTAATTAATTTATTTATCCATGTGGTAATATAGATTAAGTGATTTGATTAACATTTAGTTAAATCATTGATGCGAATTTAGATTCAAGATTAAGTTATTTCCTCTACATGTCTGTTTAGCAAAACGTTCTAAGTATAGAAGACAATTGAGAAACTTAGCGTTAATGAATGTCTTAGTTCACAGAGATAGTTATGATCTTTAACTATGGAACAAAATTGAAAAGCTTAGGATTAACAAACGAATTATTGTAATCAAAGAACTTTATTTGTCAAATGTTGAATTATTGATAATTTGATTTTGATTAATTATAGATTGATCAAGTAGAGTTGCATTATTGGATTAAATTCTTTAATGTCGGCAAGAGGACATATGCTTTTACTATTTAGTATAATTGATTGGAATATATTGTGTTCAAGTAGAAATGAGTTTTAGTTGATTTATTTAATGTTGAGTTGAAATTGAAGACGGATTTGTTGATCTAAGTGTTATTATCAAGATGTTTTAATTATAGAATATAATGGCAAAACTTAGAGAAAGGAAGGACTTATTATTTAATTGAAATGTTTTGTTAATCAAGTAATTTTATTTACAATATATGATTGTGAGACATAGAGTGATTAGCTGGTCTAATTCCAGTTCAATGATGTTATTTATTTAAATGTCTTATTTTTTTAGAATATGGTTGTGAAATTTAGAATATGTGATATGTTCTTTGCATATTTATTTGTCATGAAAAGAAATGGGTTCGATTGTTTGGATAAATGCAAGTCATGTAAACTGTGTTTGACTGGATTTAGGAAATCCGAACATTAGTTTACCTAACTGTCTGGAATGCTTGTAGTGTTATAATGTTCGTCCTCAATGTTGGGAGAATTGAGTCAATGTTGAAGTCTTCCAGATAGGAGTTCATGTATTGGTATGGGACTATGGTACGTGAGTCAACTTTGATGTACCATGGGAAAATGTGCTTGTGACATCATGTCATTTCACCCGGTTTTCACGTACGGGTTTTGTAATTTGTGCCTCCTTGGAAATAGGAGAAGGTTTTGTATTATGTGCCTCCTTGGATGGAGTGGTTTTGTTTTGTTGTTTTCCTCCAGTATTTGGAGAGGGTCTTAATCTTGTTGCCTCCAGTGTTGGTGTGAGTTCTTGATTGTTACCTCCTTGAATGTGAGGTTGTGTTTATTTGGATACCTATTCTGGCTATTACCGTGCGTGTTATCTTAGGAGAGTGGCTTGCAATGGGCGCCAGCACACAAAGTGGTGCCAGGATAACCCTTTGCAAGTTGGTTAATTCAGTGATAACTAAATTAAACTTTTAGAAGCTTAGGTTGCATCAAACATTAAACCAAATAATTTGTGCCTCGCTCATGGACCCAAGGGCTAGTTCGAGACTTGGGATGAGATGGGAAGGCCTAGAATGGCAAGATCATCTATCTCGTCTTCACGAGAGGTATTTGGTTCCGCATGAGTAAGACAGGGTGCCAGGAATGCGGTAGAGGCTACCAGGATAACCTGTGGAATGGGGGCCGGGGCCTAGGAAGATTCCCATAGGATATCCCTTGATGAGCTATGCAATGACACTCTTCTTAAGTCAGCAGTTTGTACTTGTTATTTGTGACACTCTTGATCTATTCTTTGTCTGGAAGCAATGTAACCTTTGTCAATGTTGTGTGAGTCGTACCTAGAGTTGTACGTATGACCGTTCAGTCATGTGATGAGGTCTTGTATTTATTTCGTATCAGTTTTGTGTGGCCCGTGCCTGGTGGTAGATGGTCTTGTGTAGGAATTCCTAGTTACTATCTCCTAGCACGGAGGGAGTGGAACCTTTTGGATTCCACGTGGTCGGGTGGCGTGCATCATAAATCTGTTGGTTCTTCTTCATGTTCGTGTGTTCATGATTTCCAGCTGGAGAGCTCGTGGGAATCATTTTCTTCTCATGCCTTGTTCTCTCAGTTCTTATTGTATTTTATTACCCCTCAATTGTTATCGAGGTGGAGTTTTTATTATGTAATCTTTTCATTGGGAATTACCTCATTTGGGGAATGAGTATTGTAATCTTATTGTAAATCATGTTATTGAAATCTTTTGGTATTTCTTATCCTCTGTTGTAAATTATCTTGTATGGAATGTATGTTGTCTCATTTCCTTAAGTGATTAATGCTTCGGTTTATATTAATGTTTGTTGTTGTTTGGGTTTTAAAGTAATCTTTGTCTCATGGCCTTAGAGGTTGTTGGCAATGTGTATTCATCTTGCATGTTATTGTACTTAAACAAAAAAAAAATTGGTGCATGTAAGTGGTGAATTGCAACTTCCTCTAGGGTTGCATTAATTTATTCACAATGATAGTGTGACCATCTTCTACACTTGACCATCATCCATCCTCTAACAATCGCTTCCTTGTCTTACATATCTCATCTTGAAAAACCTAAAAGAGTGAGAGTGATGACTACTTCACATTTTTGTTGTTGTAGTTAGTGGTAACCATAGGCACTACACGGTCTTCTCCACAGTTCTAGTGTATGACATCAATTTCAGCCAATAAATTCTTTGTTTCTTCCTCAAACCCAACAATGCCTCAAAGATCATCCAATTCTTTTTCCCACCTTTCCCACCTCTCAAAGGACCTGGCTAAGGAAGTAATCATGTCCCAATGTGTTTTATTCTCCACCTCCCAAAGCCACACAACCTAATATTCCAAAACCTTACCTTCTAGGATTTGGATCCTCTCTTTAGTAGTAATCAACTAACCCAAGAGCCATTTCATAAAATCCTTCTGAACATTAATAGCCTCTGAAATTTCATTCAATTTTTTGCTTATGGGGTATGTAGGGATATGAATCGACCTAGGTTCAGTAGGTTAGGTTCCTCCAAATTGATGCACAGGTTGGGAGAATTATGAGGGCTAGGGTTAGAAATGGGCGGGGTGTTGGGGACCTCCAAGTCATGGCCTTGGTGAGGTATTAAGCAGGGATAATTAGAGGCTGAGGTTCCACGAATCATCATCATCATTAGGTGCTCAGTCTGCCAACCCAAAGAAATGGTTTTTGACTTGTTATTTACTAATGTTAATAAAAACTTATGTTGAGATGCTAATGGATGAAACAATCATAGTGTTAGGTACTAAATTGAACTCCTAACCATGGTAAATATGATAAAATGTTAAAACTAATTTTATTGTACACTTAGAAAGAAATTAAGAATTAGTTAAACTAGCTAATAAAGTGACTAATTAGTTTTAATTAACACTTACAAGATTAAACACATTCCTTGGGTTTTATCTTGTAATGAAAGATCCAACATAAAATTACTTGTTAAAATTAAGAAGACAAAAGGGTACATTTTTGCTGATTCTAGAATACTTTATTTGCAGTCTGCAAAAGACATGGACACGCCATGAAAAGGGTACACACAGTTTGACGAGACGGTTTCTGAACGTCAAAGTTCATACTTGAGGAACAACCCGGCTTCTTGGAACTTTTTTTCCACCGCCAAATCCATACGACTGTTCATTTCTGGGGTGAAATGATTCTTCCAGTCGCCCACTTCACCTTTCCGAAAATAAGAATGATTGCTAATATGGGTATTCTTCAAATGGATTTTACCATTTCTGTTAACATCTAGAGTGGAAAGAGATTCAAAGCTGCATTGACTGTCTACCAACGAATGTCTTCCTCTGTCAAAGAAGATTGCCCAAAGAAATCTGAAATCTTTTTGATGTGGGACAAAGAATCTGCCTTCATATCTTCATAAGTCAAAAACAAGATGTTACTTTGAGTCCTACTAGCATTCCAAAAGCTCAAGACATGATCAACAAAAGGACCATAGAGAGAGACACCGTTACAGAAGGAGTCAAAGAACGCCTCCTTGGAAACTGGAGATGTTATTTCACCAACGAACACACCTTGTAGTGCAGGCAGGAACTTCCAGTGGGAAACGAATGTGTCCTTGGGATTTCGAACGATATAAATCATTCGGCAGCCCAAAGACGTGACTTGAGGTGGAAGAGCAGAGTAAGGCAGATGGGAAGCGAGCAACCTTGGCGAGGGCATTTCTTCAATTTCGGTGGAGGCATTAGGCATTGCTCGTGAACTGTATATTCGTTCTAAGCGGGGAATCAATTCATGGGCATTTCTTTCCTTCAAAACGTCGCCCTTGCTTTTGCTCATAAGGCTGGCAACGATAGATTTCAACCAGATGGTTCCCGTCTTCATTCCAGAGCACACAAACACGTCTTCCTCCCGTGCTTTGAACTGTGAGTTCATCTTCTTCACTCCTTCAAGAAGTATGGGCTCGTAGAAGAAACCCTCATGCTCAACAAGTTCAACTCCATAGGGAGTTTCTCTTCTTCCACCAAATGGAGAGAAGGCTGTGGACATATTCCAAGGGTGGGGAATGTAACGAATAGGTTAAGAGTGCTAATGATAAAGAACAGCCACCAAGCTCTTGATATAAAGATAAAAAAGGCAGCGGCTATCCAGCCCCAGGAATGCAGTGGGGCATGGATATGCTCCATCATACACATACATCAAAACAGTTACCAGAAATGACAGCTTCCGTATTTTTTTAATTTTCGCTTCAGTTCGCTCCGCACAATGCACAGTAACTTACTGTTTTAAATTATTTTATTTTTTCACTTATGAATAGTAAAAAAATTACTAAATTACTGTCTTGTGTAAATTTAGCTTTTATAAAATTTAAAAAAATTGTTTTAGAGTTTAAATTAAGTATAACTTGTTTTGCTATTAGAAGCAAGAGTGTACTTAATTTAAACTCTCAAACAATTTTTAAAAAATTTATAAAAACTAAATTTACATAGTAATGTTTTTTTACTATTCATAAGTGAAAAAATAAAATAATTTAAAACAGTAAGTTACTGTGCATTGTGCGGAGCGAACTGACAGCGAAAATGAATAAAATACGGAAGCTGTCATTTCTGGTAACTGTATGATGGAGCATATCCATGCCCCACTGCATTCCTGGGGCTGGATAGCCGCTGCCCATGAAAGGCACGTTCAATAATGGAGGTCATTTTCATTTGATAATCGATTGTCTTGTCATCTTTACATTGTCGCCCACTTGCACATGCTAATCATTATTTGAAAACCATGGATTTCTCGTTTCAAAATCGCTCACTTGTATCGGTTGAATGAACGCAGCTTAAAAAGTAATGTGGGACCCAGCAATAAACAGACGGAGGACGGACGTTTCGGAACCGAGAGCATGCATTTAAATTTTGCCGCTTAAAAGTAAAAATAATATTTCAAGTAACTTTTAAGTAAAACAAAATATGTTTTTTTAGAAATAAAATAGTTTTTAAATAATTTTGAATTAAAATAAAATAATTGTAAATTAAATAAATAAAATAATTAATTATTAATATATATTATTATATAATATCTTTATTATTGTAATTTTTTAATGTAATTAAATTTGTATAATTTTTACATTTAATTATATAATTATATAATTATAATTATAATTATATAATTATATAATTATAATTATAATTATATATATATAATTGTATTTATTATTATTATATATGTTTATAATGTATTAAATTTGTATCATTTTATAATTATTACATTAAATAATATTAAATAATATATTATAAATTATAACATATTGTTTTATTCTATATTTTTATTCTATAAATAAATTTATATTATTATTTTATAATTAATATTATATTAAATTATAATTTAGATATTAGTTTTAGGATGGAGTGATGGATGGTGGATACGGATATAAAGAAGGGGAGATGGAAGGTTAATGGGATGGGAGATACTTAACGATTTGGATGAAAAGATGCATGGATAATGAATCTAATGGATAATGAAATGATTACAGGTCAGTGAAAGATGATTAGATTAAAAAATCTATATTAATCTAAGATGAACCTAATGTATTAAGCAATGATGATGGATGATAGTTGATATGGTGCATTATGATATGTGGATGTAGGTGTCATGCCATAGTACATCAGATGCAAGAGTAGGAAAAGTGGAAGATGAAAGATAGAAGGAGAAATAAGGATGAGAGGAAGCAAGTGCACATGGAATGATCAATGATTAGGTGAGGATGAAGAGATGGGGGATTATGAATGCAATAATTAAATTGATGACAATTGTGAGAAGGTCTATAAGATGATAGAAGTTACCAAAAAAGTATGCTCAATTATGAAAACAATTTAATTTTCCTCTAACTTCTACTAATGATGAATCAAATTCTATAGGAGAAGGAATCTTAAATAAAATCCATGAAGAGGAGATGGAAGCACTACAAAAAATAAGATGTGGGATTTGGTTGATTCAGTTGAATGTAAGGAATCCATTGGTTGCAAGTGGGTGTACAAGAAGAAATTTAGACTAGAAAAAATATTAGAAAGGTATAAGGATAGTTGGTGCAATGGGCTATTTTAGGTATAATGAATTTATAATTTAGTGACATATTTTCTCTTGTATCTATATTGAATTTGATTAGGATGTTGTTGTCTATAGCTACACCTTTTATTTTTAATTGGAAAAAAATAATTTTGATACAATATTATCATATGGAGATTTAGATGAGCAAATCCATATTGTTCAACCTAAATAGTTTTAGATAAGGGGTATATAATATTAGGTTTGTAAATTAAATGGATATTTGGATGAAGTAAAGTAGCCACCATGTATGTTGTATCAAAAATTTGATCCATATGCATTAGAATTGGGTCTTCCAAGGAATTGAGTTGAGTTAATCATAGTTTTGCATGTTGATGATTAGGAAAAATGAAGTGTTCATTAGAGAACTCAAGGTTTAGCTACATTCTAGAAACTTTAGAGTCATATGTCTTCACTTTTAACACAAACATTGACATGATGACACATGGGGAAATAAATCCACGTATAGGTACATATCCTATTTTTAGTATTAATTATATTTATAATTTACTTTAGCTTTAAATAAATCCACTTTAGTACCCCAATCTATAATTTTTTTCATATTTTCATATAGCCCATTAAAACAAGTACTCATGAATGATTTCTCAAATTAATGGTGTGATACCTTGATATTTCTACTGCTCTAAATGTGTAAAACAACTAAGAAACATGAATGACAAAATACCAAGGACACCTCAAGATTAGCCAAAAGAGTGGTTCAACGAAAAGGAATGCAAATAAGATAAAACACAAACACTTTTACCTCCCTTGTTGTTGATACCTCTTTGATTGGCCCTTGCTTGGATTGGTTGTGTGCTCCTTAGATGATTGTTTGAATGACTATATGCAAGATTCAATATGCAAGATGATGAACAAAGATGGCTAAATGATGGCAAAAGGATTGAGAGTTCAAATGGACAACATGTAGTTATCAAAATGCAAAGTGTTTGAGAAGGAAAATTAGCAGCATAAGG
>VDFB02264670.1:0-34150 GCA_007258455.2 Sequoia sempervirens
TTTGAGCTCTATCCAGTGGTACCTTCCATTTCCTCTTATCTAGAATTTGACCATCCTAAGGCGGCCACGACCCGCATTGCAGTGTGGACATGCCCCTAACTTCCCGGAGTTGTCATTTACAAACCGTACGTCGAATCAACTTCGTTCAAAAACCAAAGTTGCTTAATTTTTTAAACTCTATCCAGTGGTACCTTACATTTCCTTTTATCAAGAATTTGACCATCCTAGGGTGGCCACGACCCGCATTGCAGCGTGGACACGCCCCTAACTTCTCGGAGCTGTCATTTACAAACCGTACGTCGAATCAACTTCGTTCAAAAACCAAAGTTGCTTAATTTTTCAAGCTCTATCCAGTGGTACCTTCCATTTCCTTTTATCAATAATTTGACCATCCTAGGACGGTCACGCCCCGCATTGCAGCGTGGACACGCCCCTAACTTCCCGGGGCTGTCATTTATAAACTGTACGTCGAATCAACTTTGTTTAAAAACCAAAGTTGCTTAATTTTTTGAGCTCTATCTAGTGGTACCTTCTATTTCCTCTTATCAAGAATTTGACCATCCCAGGGCGGCCACGCCCCGCATTGCAGTGTGGACACGCCCCTAACTTCCCGGGGCTGTCATTTACAAACCGTACGTCGAATCAACTTTGTTCAAAAACTAAAGTTGCTTAGTTTTTTCAGCTCTATCCAGTGGTACCTTCTATTTCCTCCTATCAAGAATTTTACCATCCCAGGATGGCCACGCCCCGCATTGCAGCGTGGACACGCCCCTAACTTCCCGAGGCTGTCATTTACAAACTGTGCATCGGATCGACTTCATCCAAAAACCAAAATTGCTCAATTTTTTGAGATCTATCTAGTGGTACCTTTTATTTCTTCCTATCTAATCAAACCAATCCATTCCTCTGATCATCTAATCAATCCAAGCACACCAATCCGATCAAGTTCATCCAATCAACATCATCTAATCATTTGATCCTATCCAATCAAACTAATCTAGTACTTTAATCAAATTCATCAAATCATCTACCCGATCCAATCATCTGTCTACCGAATCCCATCAAAATCAAAAGCAATCCCATCCAATCATCCTAATATGAGCTTTTGTCCAATCCTGATCTGAGCTGGACCAAAATCTCGATTTGAGCTTTAATCCATTCCCATCCAAAATCTTTTATCCATCCTCTTTATCCTTTCACCATCATGAATCCTCATCCTCCATCAATAGTAGTCAAGGGAAACCTTAATTACGTGGACGACGATAACGAAAGTCTTGTCGATCAAGAAGAATATGACATAGATCCCCTTGATGCTATCGTCACTAGTAAGCTTTCTCCATCCACTTTCCACAATCCAATCACCCCTTTTAGTTATCCTGTTATGTCTTCATCCATGCCTAATCATGCTCCTTATGCCACCTTTGACAATGGATATCCAGTATCTTCTTCATCCCCATATTTGTCATGTCCTTCATCATCCTCTTATACAACATCTACATCCTCTTGTCCTAATTTTCCATCCCAATACTCCTCTTATAATTCCCCATCCATGTCCCCCTATCCTAATCCTCCTTTCCAATCTTCCCATACTAATCCTACATCCACACCCTTTTACCTTAATCCTACATCCATGTCTCCTCATCATAATCCATCATCCCCATACCTTTATTATAATCCATCCCCCACATCCTCTTGTTCCACTACACCACCTATATCCTCTTGTCCTAATCCACAATTCATGTCCCCCTATCTTAATTCACCACTCCAATATCCTTACCTTAACCCTCCATCTACTCCTAGTCCTCCATCCAATCCCATTCATACATCTACTCCTAGTCTTCCATCCAATCCCATTCATCCATCCCATCCTAGTCCTCCATCTACTCCTAGTCCTCCATCCAATCCCATTCACCCATCCAATCCTAATCCTCCATTTACTCATAGTCCTACATTCAATCCCATTCCTCCATCTAACCCTAGTCCACAAATCCATAATCCCTCATCCATTTCTACCACCCCAGCCAAGCCAACCATATGCAAGTCTTTCATTTCAGAAGTTCTCCAAGGACTCATTACAAAGAAGCCATCCCCAACTCCACATCTTGAAGTCATGGAACCATGCCATCTCGATCCATCATCCACGGTCACTAGTGATGAGACTCTTCTCCCTACCACACCTATTATTGATGTTACCACCCCTAGTATTGCTCAAACCATTAAAACCATTGAACCCACCCAATCCATCGAAGACACCCAAGTCCAATCCACTCCCTCTACTCCTAGATCAACCCAATCCATCAAAGACACCCAAATCCAATCCACTCCTCCCACTCCTAGTAGCACCAAAACCCATTCCAATGAACCTCATGAATCTTTCATCCCTCCATCTTCCCCACTTGAAGAGTCCTAACAAAACTCTGTTACCATGCCTCCCACACACGATGAGTTACGCCAAGAGTCTAATCCAAAGCATGCCAGCATATCCCCTTCTCCAAATCAAAATCCTACCATCCCATCTAGTCCACCTCAAGATCACAATCCCCCATCCATCCCATCCCATGATCCCCTTGTCATTCAAGCTTCCACTGCTCCATCTCCATCTCCATCGCATGAGCCTACTACCACAAATCCAAATCCTATCATGGCCCCTACTCCCTCTCCTGATGTTGCTATCCCATCCTCTCCTTCTCATGATCCCCCATCATCGCCTAAAAATGCTATCCCCACACCGCTTGCATATCCCCTTGGTCCTCTCACATTCCTCCATGGTGGTCTCCTTGCAGAAGAAAAACAAAGCATATACACCAACCTTCCTCTTCCACCTAATAATGAACTCGCATCATTCTTCCAAAATAACAAAAATCATGTCCTAGATCGAATGCTCAAGAGAATGAACTATCGAGGAAAAGGTTTAGGCCTTCATGAGCAAGGTATTATAGAGCCCATCCAAGCTAAAGAACAGTTGTATCCGCAAGGTCTTGGATGTACTACTCACAACTCGCAATCCAAAAATGTTGGTACAACCTCTAGACGTCCTCAACGAGCCTTTTCCAAAAGAAATATTGGCTCTTCCCATCACCCCACTAGATCATATGTGGCCATCCCTCCTCTATCGTATCGCCTCAAAACCACCGTCCATATTCCTCCCTCATCTGCTCCATCCATTTTGGGTCCTTACATCCCTCCATCTACCATGCTAGGTCCTACATCTATTTTAGGCCCCTATATCCCAAAATCACCTCCTCCATCTCGTCCTATCCATCCTTTCATCCATTCATCACCTATCCATCTCATCCATCATAAACGTCCCTCTCACATACCCCCTAATCAGGATCAACAAAGGAACATACCTCAACATCCTCCATCTAGACGTAATCCTCATAATCCTACCTCCATCACTCCACATCATCCATCTCCTCACACCCATCCCCTTGCTACTAAAAGCACTTTGGTTGTTAAAGAAAAAATGCATAAATCCAAACATCCACATGAATCTTAGGCTCCCCATGTCCCCTCCAAAAGATATGGTGAAGAAAAGAAAAATCTACACCAAATCCATAGGCCACAAAGGCCCACGAAAGCAAAGATTAAAACCATGTGGATCCCAAAGAAAAAAGATGCAATACCATTACATGAAAAATCAGTAAGAACATCCAAAGTCGCTAATCCACAAGCTAATCATACACCCCTTTCATCTCCTACGTCTGTTTTGGGTCCCTATGTCCCAAAATTCACCATTCCATCTCCTCCATTATCCCCACATTCTCCATCCATCAATCCTATTATCTTTTCACATCCACCACCACATGTGCCAATGTTGGTCCTGAACACATCTCCCCATCACATATCCACCCCATCATTCCATCCATACCCTTTCCAGCATCCCATCCATTATCCTATGTATCAACCCCATCAAATCCCTATAGTTCATCCTCATGCATAATCCATTTATCCTCATAAGGTTGTACCAACATCCAATAGTCGGTTCGAACATGGGCTCTTAATACCTTGATCCTTATCACATGTCCTTACCCATCTCCTTCTGCATGACATCCAAAAAGTCAAAAAAATCCACCCAAAAAAAAAAAGTCAAAAAGTAAAAGTCAAAAAGTAAAGAGAAATAATCCATCCAATGGTGAAAACTTGGCAAACAAGCTTTGATAAGTACCATGATGAAAACTCCTGCAACAAAGGCCATGTGAATCCCCATCTACACTTGGGGCAACTTCCTGATATGTATTCCCTTCCATCCACTATGCTTCTAGCTATGCACCTGTCTTCCTGTTATCCGCCCTCTTCATAAATCCCCCCATCCCACTATCTTCTGCATCCTACCATCATATCCCGTTTATCTCCCATTCCCTCCATCCTTCTTGTGATCTTGATCAAAATAGGGGCACCTATCTATGCATGCTTTGGACACCTATTGGTATACATCCCCTTCATCCATGCTCTATCATATTCCTTAGTCACCCATCCTATTCTCATCTAGTTATCTCCTTTATCTTATCATCCACTCATCTTACGTCCCTCATGCCTCATCATATATGACATATCTAGAGTGGGGCATCTGCTTCCTTTGTGACATAGTCCTTGGAGAAATCATCTATCATAACATCCCTTCATCTCTCTATCCATCTATCATAGCATCCCTTCCATCTCCCCATCCTTATCTTCGTATCCCTCTATTCTAGCATCCCTTTCATCTCCCAATCCTTATATTCCCATCCATCCAAACAATCCCTCCCATCCTCCATCCCTATCCTATATCTTTATCTAATCTTTCATCTTTATCATCATCCCATCTCATCCCACCTCCTAATCCCTTGTCATTGGTATCTGGCTATAGGCCTCCCCCCATGCAACCCAATGCCATTTATCTAATCATCATCACCCCTACTGCTCTCTTGCACATCTTTGCAATCTCCTATCACTTTTCATCACTCATCTATCTATCACATCATCCCCCCAAGTCATTTTACTGCTTTGGATAACTATTCCATCCTTGAGCTTTATGTGATCATCATCATCCTATCCAATCCAATAGGTCTATCCTATCTTGTCATATCGGTCCCATCTTTTTATCGACTTATCCTATCATCATCTTATCATCCTTTATCCATTGTTTGCCTTTGGCCTTGTCGAACTACGTTACCCCTGCGATTTCACGTAGGAAAGGTCGATCATTTGTTCCGCCCCCAGGGTTCCATCATCAATCTTCACTTTGCTCTTCTACCATCGGTCTTTCTCCTTTTGTCCATCCTATCTTCACCATCCATCAAGGTCTCCATCTCGATCAGTCGTCCACCTTTCATCGAACTACGAGGGCTCTGCGCTTTCATATAGGCAAGGCTAATCTTTGATCGGCCCCCGAGCCCCTAGGTCTTTAGGTTTTGTCAGTCCCATTTCTTGTCTTCCTAGTGTCGTGCCATCAAGCTATGCCCTTATCTAGCTGGTTCTTAACCAACAAGATCCACTTGTATCATCAAATCCAATCAGTTATGAATATCCTGCGTCATATCAATCTTTTAAGTTAGTATCCATCATCGGTCTCAACAGGATGCATCCTTCCTAACAGACCTCATCAATCCCATCCATCCCCTTGATTGATCCTATGGCAAAGGACATTTGAAATTGATTGTGATCTTTTGATGCTTTTGGCTTTTGATTATCATTTGAGCTCCCTATCATCACTTGTCAAGACCGCCATAATCCATCATATTATGGTGTGTTTTGATTGGTCAACATAGGGGCATATCTTGATCTTTTTATGTCTATTTCTTCTTGGTTGTCCCACGTAGTACCCACCAAGATCCCTGAGGTCTTGTGTTATGCTGGGGCATCCTTTTGTGCTCTTAGTTATCTCAATACCTGGCCCGACCAAGGTCTTTGTGACTTTGGGGTGTTGGGATAGCCTTTTTGTCTGTTGTGTTTGTTTTATGCATTAGACACTAATTCACCTTGGTTCTTCATACCCTGGTGTCTTGTGTTTGATGCTATAGCAAAAACTAGTGCTCCAAAGATGATAAATTGCATTTAGAATTGCATCTCATTTTCCATTCTATCGTCTTGCATGTATCCCCCCATCCATTCATCCTTCATCCTCATCTCTATCCAATCCCCATCCATTCCAACCACCAGAATCATCTAATCATATCCTTGGTCTTATTCTCAGTCTTGTTACCAGCCTTGATCCATCATCATCATCATCCAACCTTTTGGTGTTGTTTTGGGATGTATCCTTCCCTCATCAACAACACTTTCATCATCATTATTGGGAGGTATTCTTCCCTATCCCTTTGGTGTTGTTTTGGGATGTATCCTTCCCTCATCAACAACACTTTCATCATCATCATCGGGAGGTATTCTTCCCTATCCTTTAGTGGTGTTTTGGGATGTATCCTTCCCTCATCAATACCACTCAGTGGGATGTATCCTTCCCTATCCTCATGTTGTCTTGGGATCTTTAATTCCCTCATTGACAACCCTCCATCCATCATCAACCCATTTTGACTTGTACCTTGACTGGGGCAACATCACCTTTTGTCCTCAAACCATTTGTGCTCCATCCATCTCCTATCGCTTCTCTTACTCTCTTCCCCATCACCTTGCATCATCTTCCTCATCTCCCCTTGCATCACATCATCTATTTCGAGAGCCCCCGTGTTCTCTTGAACCCGCATGTCCTCTCGAGGGGGCATCCTTCATCCCTAACTTTCATCTTTCATCATCTTCCTTCCTAGTCACTCCTTTGAATGACTGGGGCATCTTTTCCAATCTAACCATCTTCTTCTAGGTTCTATGTTTTAATATTCTTTGAAATGATGTTACTTCGTAACACCATCTCAAAGAGGGGAAAAATGTAGACATCCAAATTTGGACACTTAATTTATCCAAATTTATCACTTTTCATCTAGACATCCTCTTATCCGAGTTAATTAAGTAATATTACTATTATTTAATTAATATCTTTAATTCTGCTAAATCCCTAAGGTATTTACATAATAATTAAATACCTTACCCTCTTTTAATCCTTTTTCATCAAATAAATTAAATAAATATTACATTTATTTAATTCCTCACATGTCATTTTCATCTAATCCTAATCCATCTCCTAATTTCTTTATTAGGGATGTGCACATGCCTAATCCTTTATTAGGATGTGTCACATCCTCCAACTTTTGCAAGTTGGCTTCTAATCCTTATTTATCTTCTAATTATTGATTAGTTAAGCCTAATTATTCTCCAAGAATTTTTAATTCCTTTTTATTTTTCCTAGATTCCCCTCCTTTATATGTGAATTTTTAATTCACATTCCATTCTTCCAAGGCTTCTAAAACCTTGGACTTGTCACAATCTCCACATGTGACCCACCTTGGACTTGTCACAATCTCCACATGTGACCAAGTCCCACCTTTTTTATCCTCTAGATCATCCTAGGAATGTGAATTTTTAATTCACATTTATCCTCCCAACCACACATTTCCCCAACCACCTTTCCTTTTCCCATGTAGATTTTTGAGGAATTCTAAAATTCCTCAAATGTCCCTTTCACTCCCACTTGGGGACAAGAAATCCCTTTTTGTGAAAATCCTCTCATCCCCCAAGGTGCATGTCCTTTTCCACCTCATGTACCTTTTTTGACAACTCGTCTCCACCTCATATCCTCTTGTCCACTTCACCCTCCACATGTCAAGATGTGAGGGCTTGTGGGTTCTCAACCCACCATAGCCCTTCATCTTGACCTTGTGGATCAATCTTGACCCTTGAATTCTCTAGAGAATTCAAAATCTCTATAAATACCCCCTCCTCAAGGGCATTTTAACACACTTAGCCATCTTGCACCATTATGCTGCCAATTTGCATTCTCAACACTTTGCACTCTCATAACTACATGCTGTCCATTTGAATCCTCAAGCCTTTTTCAATCATTCAACCATCTTCGTTGATCATTTTGCATATTGAAGCTTGCATTTTAGTCATTCAATCCATCATCTAAGGAGCACACAACCAATCCAAGCAAGGGCCAATCAAAGAGGTATCAACAACAAGGGAGGTAAAAGTATTTGTGTTCCGTTTTATTTGCATTCCTTTTCGTTGTATCACTTTTTTGGCTAATCTTGAGGTGTCCTTGGTATTTTGTTATTCATGTTTCTTAGTTTGTTTTGCACATTTAGAGCAGTAGGAATTCCAAGGTATACAGATGTTAATATTTCTTTTCAAAATGGATCATTGTTAGATATTGGCGAGGGATTTTAATTATTATTATGAAGTGTATCTTGAGGTATGTTGATTTTATCATTGGATGAGGTAGAGACATTGTCAATATGATCATCTAAGATTGAATCTTGATTATTATCATCAACAATTATTGTTCCTTGATCAATGAGGTCTTGGATGAGGTTCTTGAGTTTGATATAATCTGATGTGTCATGAACTTTTGTGCTATGGTATTTGCAATAAGCATTATCATCATACCATGACAACTTGAAGCTAGGTTCACCCCCATTTAATGACTCTAGAAGATTGATAAGTTTAGCATGGACTGGATTGTTTAATGCGGATTTAATTGGATCCCCTAAAGGAGTGTATTCAAATTTGGTAGTGTTGTTGGATTTCAAGCTTTTTTGTGATTGAGGTTCTTGTTGATGTTGTGTTTGATATGCAACGTTTTGATGTACATCCATATTTTGATGATCACAAAGATTTTGTTGATGTAAATCAATGTTTTGATGATGTTTAAGGTGTTGATATAAATCAATGTTTTGATTATTTTGATGAAGAATGTATTGATTTTGTGATGACATGATGTTTTTACCTTGATATTGATATTGTTGATGATTTTGTTGGATGATGTGTTGTTGAGGTATGAATGAATCCATCCCAAAGTTCCCCATGTATGGATTTAACATGTTCAAGTTTGATATGTTTATGTTTGGGATGTATTGTTCTTGTGAACCAATGTTTTGATGAGAAAGAATCATGATTGGATTTTTTGATTGCATATTGGTGTTTTGGAACCCTAGGTTCATGCTTTTGTTTTGAACACCTAGACTTGTTAGATTTTGAACATTGTATAATGGGTTGATGTATTTATTTGCGAAACTTGTTTGATCTACCATGTGACACGATGTTCCAAAGTTTTGATTAGGCATACCCCTATTTGTTGTGTCATTGGAGTTTGTAGGATATGATGAACTTATGTGTGGATTGTGTGATGGAGTTGTAAACTTATAGTATCAAACTCTTGTATTCCAAGGTTTTGTTGGTTTAGGTCACTCATAATAGATAAAATTTGGTTTTGTTCCATGTATTTCTTGTGTTTTTATCTTTTTGCAAAAGTGAACCTCTAAGGTGTTTAGGACCAATGATGTGAATGGATGATGAAAGAATTGGTGATGTGGATGATAAGAACTCTCAATTTTGGATAACACTAGACTTTAGGTTTGATGTTGGTGTTTTGATAAAGATGCTAATGAACTTGTGAATCCAAAATGTAGACTTGTGACCTTTAGGATAGACTTGTTCAAAAGGATGATGGATAACTTAACTAAATGTATGAAAAATGATTCATCTACACACATTAGCTAAACTAGGGGATTAATTGATGATAACCTAAGTCTAGAAGGTTGCCGTGTCAAAAGTTTTAAAGTTGTTTGTTTGTGAGATGCCAATTTTTTTGATGTGAATGTGATGGTTGATACTAATGTGTTAACCTAAGAGCTCAACTTGTTTTAAAAGATCAAGGTAGTGAAAAAAATTCTTTACTCTTAGAGTGATAAACCTAAGAACTCAATGTTTGGAAATATATTTCCTTGTTTTCACTTTGTTTCTTTGGAAGTTTGGATGTTTTGAACATAAAATCAAAGTGGGGTGTTCATTTGATTTAATCTTAGATAAATAAAATTGTTTTTACCACATTCAATGTCTTGATTAATTTTAAACTAAATGTCTATAACTAAGAAACTTTCCTTTCACAAAGCTCAAAATGTGAAGATCAAGATGATAAAGCCATAGTCTCCTATGTTGACTTTGGAATAACGTGAATTTTATATAATCCTAAATATTCGGAAGCCTTAGAGATATTGTTTTGAAAAAAAAAATCCTTAAGGATGTGAAAATATAGGGCTTTTCAAAGGTATTCACACTAACCAAATAGTTTAAAATTTGAAGAACATGTTGATGTTTGTTTGAATCATTTTGAAACCAAGCAATGTATTTATTGACTCAATGAGTGATGGAGATAAAAAAATCAGTCACTTAAAAACCCTAAAGAATAAAGGTACGTCACTTCTTGGTAGGCATACCTCACCCTTGAAGGAATGATGTAATCTTTGAAGATGGAGTGGAAAAATAGGCTATATCAAGGAAATGTATTGTCTTGATATTCCAAGCAAAAGAGTCCCTTCCCTATTTTCTTTATTTCCTCAACCAAAAACCAGATGTGGCCAGTAACTCTTGGGAGTGGTGTGATGTTGAATGAACAAGACAACTGAGAAGGGGGTGAATCAATTGTAGAAAATTAAAACATCAAAACCCTCAACAAAAATCAAATCCACATGCATTCATTAAACCATTATTTTTTAAAAGTGATTAGACATGAAATGTAGATAAAAGAAACTAAAATAACACCATACACAAGAGAACACAAAATTTACATGGAAAACCCAATCAGGGAAAAACCACGGTGAGGATTAGCTCACAATATAAGTAATTGAAAAATTGGTACAAGGGCTCGCTACCAAAATAGGACACACTGTCCAAAAAGGCTCACAGCCAGGGTTCACTACCACAAAAATAACACAAGAAGGTAGAAGAGAAATGTTACATAGAGAAAAAATTCTCAATGCAACATGGAATCCACCACAAATGCTCCAACAATCTCGCAACCTTGAATGAAAGATTTCAGACACCTTCAACTCATTGCCTTCAATAATCCAATACTTGAAATTCACACTCCTTTTCTCAAATTTGCATCACACATATCACTCGCATCAATCTCACATCTATCTTCCCTCTATCTTGATTCTTTCTTACATCTCATAAAAACACCACTCTTATTAATATCATCCTCAATCTTGAACACCTTCTCCAATGTCAACAACTATCTGTTACATTTACAAAGTCAAATTAGGTTGGCACCTAAACATTCCCACGATGGATAGGAATGAAGGAGACCTAATATAAATCCTTAATTAGTACCAAAATATATCCCAACACACCTCGTCATGCTTTCATAAGCCTCACATGTAGTGCTAACACAAGGCGACCAATACCCGTGCTAAACACCATAAAAAATTAAGTACATGCTTCCTCAAATCAATCTGAAACTTATCAACAACAAAATTTTCTTGAACACAATCTAGAATAATCCTTGAATCACTTAAGATTCATCAAACACTTTATCCAAACTTGCATCATACAAATACTTCAACTTAGAACAACTAGTAAACCTTATTCGCACATTGACTCATGAAACACACACTGTACTATACTAAATCAAGTGAAACCTTGAATACTAAAAGATTCAAACAATATAAGCAACTTCCCAAATCTGCATGACCTAAAGACAATCTATGGAGAAACACAAAGCAATTACATTTCTCCCAGGCTACAAAGAACACCTTTGAAAAACTAGTTCACACATTGGTGAAAATATCTCAGACTGTACAACGATCTAGAAACCCAAATTCTGAATATATCAACCTTTGGAAACCTTGAAAAACATATTAGATCCACATAAGCATATCATCAACATAGAAGAAACACAAGGCACAATACCAAAGCATATTATGAACACATGCACAACAATTTTTTCTTTGTTTATCAAATTTTCTCAAAAGCACTTGGAAAAAAAGTACTAGAGACATCATCTTACCTCATTATACTATTCCAACACATCTCTAGACACTGCAACAACCTATTTTCCTCTTTTCCACAATTTTCTCAATATCCTCGATGAATTCATCATGCAAGGAACTTCCTCAACATATAGTTGACATCAATGAAAAAATTAACCAGTAGAAAAGCCTCTTGAAATTAATGACAACATCTTCATACTTACAACAATCTCCCCTTTTGTCATTGATGACAACACAAGAAGTGAAAAACCATCAAAGACAACATACATACTCTCCTTTTCTTTCAAATTAGTTAGCCTACACAACATTCCTGCACACTCTCCCCCTTACATGATTTTATCTCCTTTTGACAATAATTATTAGTCAATATACACAACTTTCTCCCTCTGAAACTTTTCACTTTTTCATATGAATCTCTCTCCTCATTTAACATCAATGGTAAAGGATAAAATGTTTTGCATTGTTCTCCCCCTTTGACACTGAGCCAAAATACCTGCTATGAATACTCCCCCTTAGGAGTACACCCAAATAAATCAAAAACTCAATGACAACACATGACACTACCTACTCCCCCTGAGAGGTATCCACCAACATCAATCCAAAAAAGAGATAGATCCATAGATCCACTAGAATGATGCATCCCCATATGCATCTAGTTAAAAGGAGGAGGGGCAATAACCCCCAAATTCTCCTATAGATACTTAAAAGTATCTATTGGAAGAGCCTTAGTAAATATGTCAACAATCTGATCCTTTGTAGTTACATACTCAAGTTTCACCTCATTCTCCATAACCTTCTCTCTCAAAAAGTGATATCTATTTGATATATGATTTGTCCTTGAATGCATCACATGATTGTTTGAAATGTTAATTGCACTTGTATTGTCACAAAAGATAGATACAGGCTCATCATACACTACTTTGATATCCTTCAATGTCTATCTCATCCACAAAACTTGTGTACAACATGATGCTGAAACAATATACTTAGCCTTGGCAATGGATAGGTAAATTGAATCTTTCTTCTTACTTAACCATGAAACCAATCTAAATCCAAGAAAGAATGCACCACCACTTGTACTTTTCCTATTATCAACACAACCAACCCAATCTGCTTCTGTATAAGCACTTAATGTGAAATCAATATCCTTAGGATACCACAACCCATAATTTGGAGTGCCTCTTAAATATCTAAATATCCTCTTCACTGCTGTAATATGTGGTTCTTTAGGATCTTCTTGAAATCTAGTCACAAGACAAACTATATGCATGATATCCGGTCTAGTAGAAATTAGATACAATAGTCCACTAATCATAGATCTATATTTTCTCTGATCAACCTTAGGTGAATCTATTGGAGTAAACAAGTAATTATTTGATAATTAATTAATCATCAATTAATTATTTTAGGATTCTTTACTTTAGTTCACTTAAGCTAAACTTAGGAGTTCATATTTAATCTTTAGTTTGATTCTTATTATTAGATTGGACTAAATTTAGGACAAGTTGTCTCATTGCATGAGATTATCACACTTGTCTCTATCTTGTTAATCCACATGTAGGGTTTGCATTGTGCTTTGCTTATATAAGCATGCACATTCATTAGTAATTTCCATCTAGGTTATTTGCATCAATACTAATTCTCAGGTTATTAAGCACAATCTCGCTTTTGATCTTCTCTATTGTGATAGGTAATCGCTTGCAGGTGTTTCATGGGAGCTATGGATTAAATCAGTCAATTCTAACATGGTATCAGAGCCCAAATTTGTATTCCCTATTCAATTTTTGGAGGGATCTTTCCTTGAGAAAATTTTTGGTGCATCCTAGAGAAAAATGGGCCTCTACATTGCATCTAGAATGACCTAAAACCTTAAGAACGCCTGCCATTTTGCTCAAATCCGAGCAGTTGCAAGGAAATGAATTTTTTTAAGGGCACGCAGATTTGTACAGATTTGTACCTTATTTTGTCTCAATTTCTGTGCAGGCGTAATACAGACCTAGGAAAAATCAAGTTTTAGCAAGCAAAATCAAAATTTTTGAAAAAATAAAAAACAAAAAACAAAAAATAAAAAAAGGGTAGAGTAGCTCTATGCAAGGTTTGTACCTTGACGTAGGCCCCATATTGTGTACAGAACGGTGGGCTCCACAAGGCCCGCACTGGCCACACAAAATAATCAACAACCTTCAAAATCTGCCGCCGTTTCACAAATCCTGGTGCCTTCAAAAAAAGTGGGCTCCCCAAAACCTTGGCAACACACTCTGCAAACTAGCATCGAGCCCTCAAAACGGTGACCAAAATCTTTAAAAAGGTTCCTTACATATTCCGGTAAGCAGACAGATTCCGACGACTATAAATTTTTCCCGACAGAAGGGCGGATTTTTTTCTCAGCGACGATTGTCAAATTTAAGCTTATATTTTGCTGACATTAGCATGATGTCATTGTACAGATGACCCTCTTTTCCCCCTCCTAGCCCTAATTTTCCATAAAGGAACAACATTTTTCTTTTTGGCATAACTTTCGTATATAGAGTTGAAATCGAGCAAACGAGATATCGTCGGAAAGCTAGTTCCGCAATCTTTCTAGTGGTATAGGTCTCATTATCATATTTTTCCAGTGGTTCCTATTATTCTTAGTAAAATTCAAATCTTAATTTTTTGCTTCCGAGCTTGTAAACTTTTTTCCTGTATCTCCGATTTTTGTGACTCATGCGGCGTTGGAAAGTTATTTTAGAGCTCTTCAAATCTATTCATGCACTTTTTTCCAGAATCTTCCCCAGGTACAATTTATTCAATATTTTGTGTTTTCACACTTTTCTTAATTACTTGGACATCTTGGCACCTAGAAATAATCTGTTTGTGTGGGATGACATCTTTTGATCTACTTTATTAGTACTAAGGTTTTTAGTCTCTGATTATTTCATTTGAGTGAGTATCATGGGTTTTTTTGTTCATCCTTCTATGATAAACTTGGATAAGGATAACTATGAGTGTTGGTGAAATGGCATCTTAACACATCTTAGGTGGCTTGATATTTTTCCTTATTTGTATGGACTCATACCTACACTAGACAAACTAGGGAGTTTATCAGCATGGGGCATCATCAGAGATCATATTATAGGGGTTATATGTTCTAGTGTTGATCTTGACACTATGTATGTTGTATTGAGCATTGAATTCCCCCACATACTTTGGACATGACTTTGGGAGATCCATGGAGACCCTCATATCTCTCCATACCCAGAGGATCCTATTGTAGATTGCCTCATCCCTCTTGCAGATGCAGATTCCAAACACTTTGATGACAATACTTTAGAGGAGCTTGAGTATATCATAGGTCTTGCATGTTCTGATGGTTCAAAGACTTATCTTCTTGTTCCCACTGTTCAGATTGAGACATCTTCTATTGTTCCTGATCAGCAGTACATCACCACATTGTAGACATATCATCCTTGTTTGTAGAGTCTCAAATTGCAGATCTAGAGGATTACTTTGAGGACATTCATCTCCTCTTTATTGAAAACCACATCACCATTGTTGGCCCACCATCTTCATCGCCTTTGCATCTTGTTCTATATCAGTCTTCATAGGATTCTTGATCGACATCATTGATTTCTAACATGTGGAAATGTGAGAAGTTTTTAGAGGCACACATCATATGGATTTGGATTCCAGAATCACCCATTCTTTTGGATTGGATTCTCCAATCACCAATGGATATATTTATTCCTAAGGGGAGAAATGTAGTTTGTAGGCAGTGGATAATATTTTGTCTTCAGTAGTTCATCATTGGAATAGGAGCACTCTCTTTCTGGGGGGATTCATATCCTCATTTTCTCTCTCCTATTGGGGGGACATCTATTGTACTTGCATGATAGATGTAGTCTTTTGGGGGTCACATTGAGTCCTCCTATCCTTCTTTCACTAGTGCAATCATTTATTTTTCTCTCTTTTGGAGAGTAGTTTTTCCCACGAGGTTTTCTACTTTTCTCCTATTATGAGAGTTTCATTTATGTACATGGGTACCTCATCAGGTCTTGTAGTTGGGACCCATTTTGCATTCATTTAGCTTCCTTTATTTGTTGTTTAGTTTCTCCCTAAGTTTATCTTAAGGGGGGGTGTTGGAGTAAACAAGTCATTATTTGATAATTAATTAATCATCAATTAATTATTAGAGTCTTCTTTACTTTAGTTCACTTAAGCTAAACTTAGGAGTTGATATTTAATCTTTATTTTAATTCTTATTATTAGATTGGACTAAATTTAGGACAAGTTGTCTCATTGCGTGAGATTATCACACTTTTCTCTATCTTGTTAATCCACATGTAGGGTTTGCATTGTGCTTTTCTTATATAAGCATGCACATTCATTTGTAATTTCCATCCAAGTTATTGAGCACAATATCGATTTTTATCTTCTCTATTGTGATAGGAAATAACTTGTAGGTGTTTCTGTTAGAGTAATAAGGTATCTCACTTAATTAATTTAATCATATTGGTTAATTAATTAGGTCACTTATTACTTTAGGTTTACTTAAGCTAAACTTAGGCCCATTAATAATTAATTATATTTATTAATTATTAAGTGTGCACACTAGGGTTTACCTTTTTAGGTTTTCTTTAGGGTTTCATGATCTCCTTCATAAGGATTGATCTCATTGTAAATTACATTACATTCAATAATCAAATTCTGGTTTTTGGCTTGCATATATTGGCTTTGAGGGTTTACATAAAATCTCTTCTTTTTTGTTCTGAATATCTGTTGCATGTGATAGGTGATTGCTTGTAGGTGATTCTTGGGGGCTGTGAAGTTGGTTTTTCTGTAGATTTCATTGTAAGGTACTGCAGGGTACCTGCACATGGTAGGTCCCTACAGGCCCCGTACTCCACCCATAGTGGCTCATTTGTTCTCCACCGGTGGTAGCTTCACCCACCACTGACCTTTCCTCTAGTTGGTCTTCTTCTACCAGTGGCCCACCATCCTCCGACGGCTCCTCACTGGTTGCTCTTCTCTCTCCTAGTGACCTACCTCTCTTCCGACAACCACAACTTTTTATGGCATGCACTCAAATTGGCAGTAGAGGAATATTCCTCCTGAATATTTTAGCTGGTGCATTTGGAATATTTTGGCGACTTGTGCGAATCCGGCGGTAGAAAATTTATTTGCATGGGGGGTTCTTTTTTGCTGTGATGGTCTACATGACATCAAATTTAAGCTCGTTAGTCACTGACATCAAGATGACATCATCATACGACCGACCCTTTTTTCCCCCTCCTAACCCCAGTTTTCCTTCAAGGAGCAATTATTTTCTTTTTGGCATAACTTGGGCATACGGTATCAAAATTGAGAAAACAAGATATCACCAGAAAGATGGTTCTGAGCACTTTCCTATGGTGTAGTTTAGTTTTTAGTATTTTTCTGTTTAGATATATTTATTACTATTTGAAGTCAGATGTTCATTTATGGCCTCCAAGCTCAACTTTTTGCCATGATCTCTGATTTTTGCCATCTTTGCAGTGTTGGAAAGGTATTAAGGAGCTATACATTGTTGTCCATGCACTTTTTTTTGTATCTATCCCAGGTTGATTGTTAATCTAGATTTGTACCAATGGGTGTTTTGGAGATTACTTGGATGTTTTGGCAGTTGGAAGGGTGAAACTTGAATATTTTCACTTCATTTCAGTATCACATCATTTTATTTTCTATTTATGCATGTTTAGCATTCTCTCCTTTTGCAATCATTAGGTATTGTAATAAATGAACTGAGATAAAGTTCCATCAGGGGGTTTTCTTGCATAATAATCTAATTAGAGTGTGCATGCACTTTGATCTCCATCTTGTTTTGATGACAACTCACATGGGTTATATCTAGTTTCTTAGTTTCTTTTGGCCACATCTTGCTTATAGCTTGACACATATCAGATTCACATCGATTCACACTTTAGATTAAGAGCCCATGTTTCTTGATCCACATTGCTTCATATCTATCTTAGTTTGAGGGCCATGTTTTTATGGTTAATGTTCCAAAGTCTTTATGGTACTTGTTTCCATGGAAGAGTTTTTGTCTTAGTTTGGCATCAACATCGAGATACACGGTTTCTAGATTCTATCATCATTTCATCTACTGTTGCTTCACAGATTCCAAGGCTATTCCAGTTTGTGAGTTTTCCATTGTTCCATGGCATCAGGTCTGCTATTGCATTTTTATGATTCCGCTTTGGTTTCTTGTAGACAAAAGTATCTTTCCTTGCTTTCTGTATTATGGTTCTAGTGTTACTCCACAGTGTTCTTCTAGTGCTTCTTTGCAACAATCATCTCATTGTAGGGGAGTTTTGTCCCACTAGGTTTTCCTTCTCTACCTCATTTTTGCATTTGTACATGGGTACCTGATTAGGCCTTGTTGTCGGGACCCATTCATGCTTTCTTGCATTCATCTTAGTTTTAGGTGCATGCTTTGTTAGTCTCCCTAAGTTGCACTTATGGGGAGGTGTTAGTGTAATTAATATTTAATTACACTTGCATAACTTTACTTAGGTATATTTTAATTCCTAGGTTAATTATTCTCATCCTTATCTTGTTGAGCTATCTTGTTGCTAAAGATAAGATTAGGGTTATGCATACTTTATTTTATAAAGAAAATCATCTCATGTAATTATGAATTCCTGAATAATATTACTTTGCACATCTTTTTGCAATAGCTTTGCTTTTTCTGATTTTCTCTTTCATGGAAGGTTTTTTCATTTGCATGTTTGATCTTGGTTTCTAATAGTTTCTTGGGAGGTGTGGATTGAATTAGTCAATTCTAATAGAATCATCATCTTTTCTCAATTCACAACCAGTAACCATAAGAGTGCATACTAGTTTGGAGTCATCCATTCCAAACTTCTTTAACATCTCTTTGAATACTTTGACTATGAAATGAAAATCCTTTTATCTGTTTGATTGTGATTGATTTTTAACCCAAGGAAGAAATTCATTTCCCCAAACATTGACATTTTAAACTCGTTTTGCATCTCTTCAACAAATTTATTACACATGGATTCATTTCCTCCAAAGATAATATTATCCACATAGACAACCACTATCAAGATTTTGTCTTCCTCAAATTTTAAGTAAAGATTACTATTTGTGGTGCCTTTACAAAGCTTTGTTGTATCAAATATCTATCCAATCTTGCATACCAAGCTCTGGGAGCTTGCTTCAATCCATATAGTGTCTTCTTCAATCTACACATCATATCTAGTTGATTTGATAATTCAAATACTTTCGGTTGTTCCATGTAAACTTCTTCCAATTCACCATTTAGAAAAGCAAACTTCACATCCATGTAATAAAATTTAAAGTCCTTATGTGTTGCAAATTCCAAAAAAAATTTGATAGCTTCCATCCTAGCCACAAGGGAAAATTTCTCCTCAAATTTTATACCTTCCACTTGTGAATAACCCTTACACACAAGTCTTTCCTTGTTTCTTACCACTTCTCCATTCTCATTCATCTTATTTCTGAATACCCACTTAGTTCCAATTATGTTCTTGTTTACCGGTCTATGAACCAATTCCTAGTCTGTTTTTTCTCAATTTGCATAAGTTCTTTCATTTCCTTCATCCATTGTTTATCTTTGCATGCCTTATTCACTGTTTTAGGTTCAACTTTAGAAAGTAAACATATATTTACCTCAACTTCAACAACTTTGCTTCTTTTCAACACTCCTTTCCTCTTGTCTCCAATGATCTATTCTTCAGAATGATTCTTTTGCACATACTAAGGGGTCTTATGGGTCTTCTCCAGAGCTTCATCCTCTTAATTCTACACTTATTTTTTCAACAAATTTTTTCTTCTACTTCTCTACAATCAGGTTCATCTAATACATATCGATCTACTACAATTGAATTCTACAAATTTTCATCCACCTTAACATTTTCACTTTCAACAATATTTCTTAGCCTTTTGTTGTAACATCTATAAGCTTTTATTTTACCACAATATCCAAGGAAGATACCTTAATCAAACCTTGCATCAAACTTTCCTAAGTTTTCTTCAACTCTCTTGATATAATTTTTGCTTCCAAATACTCTAAAGTACTTCATAGTAGGAGTCCTTCCATACTATAACTCATAGGGAGTCATTGTGTTGTTAGCTTTTGCTTGAACTCTATTAAGTATGTAAATAGTAGTATGAATTGCTTCTCTCCAGTATAATTCTGATAGATTTTCTTCTTTCATTATAGTTCTAGCAACTTCTTGAACAATTCAGTTTTTCCTTTCAACAACTCCATTCTGTTGAGGAGTTCTAAGTGCAAAAAAATTCCTTTTTATTCCATACACTTCACAAAACATGTTAAAATCATTGGATTTGAATTCTCCACCTCTGTCAGATCTCAAACATTTTATTTTCACATTCATTTCATTCTCAACCATAGCTTTAAATACTTTGAATCTATCTAATGCATCATATTTTTCTCTGAGAAAAGTAACCCATGTCATTCTAGAGTAATCATCAATCCAAAGCATAAAATACATGTCACCATGTACAATTATCACTCTTGTAGGATCAAAAAGATCTATATGTATTAATTTCAATAGTCCAGTAGCATAATGTTCCTTTCCTTTGAAACTACTCCTTGTATATTTTCCAAATTGATAATCTTTGCAAACAACATTGATAGGATTGGTGATTCTTGGTAGGTCTCTTATTACATGAACTGAATTGATTCTTACCAAATTATCAAAATTCATATGATGCATCCTCTAGTGTCATAACCAACTCTCATTAATCTAAGACATAAAGCAATGACCATCAACACCCTTAAGCTGATAGATGTTCCCATCCTTCCTCTTACCAACAACAATCATAGTTCCAAACCCTTTTTTGATATCACATATTTCATCCTTAAACACAAGATTATATCATTTGCTACACATTTGTCCAAAACTCAAAATATTATGTCTTAAACCCTTAACATAGTAAACATTATTAGTATCATGCTTTCCATCAAAACTAATTGAACCTATTCCAAAAATCTTAGCTCCTGAATTGAATCTCCAAATTTAACTACTCCTCCATCATATTTTTCAAGTTTAAAAAACTTACTTTTGTCTTCGGTCATGTGATTAGAGTAGCCACTATCAACAACCCAATAATTCTTATCCTCTTTAACATGAAAAAAGATACACCTTCAACCGTATCCTTCTTCTCTAGATCACTTTCCTTCACACAACTTTCAGAGTTAGCATAACTAGATTCTTCTTTTATAGCCAAGAATAAGCATTCATTGTCATAAAAATCTCCATAATTAGATTCATCATCAGAAATACCAACATCTCTAACATAGTAAGCTCTTTTGATAATCTTTCCTTTATCTTTACTCTTATTGTTCACAACTCTTTTAGGACATCTTGAAGCATAATGACCTACTTCACCATAGCTAAAAGAATTTAAAGGTAGTTTACCTTTGTACTTATCGGTGCCCTTTTTCAACCTTCTTACAAAGTTAGATTCCACATCATCAAGATCATCTCCATTTGAATATTCAACATTTTATGATTTTCCATCCATAAAAGTAGTCTCCATTTTTGTTTCGTTTTTATAACCAAGCTTTCTCATTTCAAATGAAGTTAGTGTACCAATCAACTGATCTCTAGAAAAATTATTGTAATTTGCAACTTCCTCAATAGAATATACCTTTTCATAGTATGAATCAAGAAGAGTTATGAGAACTTTCTTTACCACCCTAGGTTCTTTAACTTGTGCACCAAGACCTCTCAGAGCACTTACTAGTTCATCAACACTTTGCATGTAGGTTGTAATTGTTTCATCTTCAGACATTTGCATGGTTTCAAATTGTTCCTTTAGATTTTTCAACTTTTCTTGTTTGACATTTTCATCTCCTTCATAAATAATTTCAAGCTTATCCCAAACTTCTTTATCAGTCCTAAGATTCATAACTTTAACCAATTCAAAATTTGAAAGACTATTTGTAATAATAAATTTTTCCTTAGCATTTACCTCATGTGCCTTGATCTCATCACTGGTGCTTAGACCATTTGGAGGTGGAGTTTATGGATTCTTATAAGCCTTTTCAATCTTGTATCCTTGACATGCTAGATATCCTTCCATCTTTATCTTCCAAAATGCATAATCTATTTTATCAAATCTAGGGTAATCAATTTGCTTCACCATCCTAGATCTGCCTTAAGTGGTTAAGCTCTTCTCTAAGGAATCTTGATCTGATACCAATTATTGAATGAATAAGACAACTATGAGGGAGGGTTGAATCATTTGTATTAAATTAAAGCATCAAAACCCTCAACAAAAATTAGATCCACATGCATTCATTAAACCCGTATTTTGTTAAAGTGATTAGACATGAAATGCAGATAAAAAAAAATGAAATAGCAAAACCATACACAAGAGAAAACCAGATTTATATGGAAAACCCAATGAGGGAAAAGCCACCATGAGGATTATCTCACAATATAAGTAATTACAAAACTGGTACAAGGGTTCACTACCAAAATATGACACACTATCCAAAAAGGCTCACAGCTAAGTTTCACTGCCAAAGAAAGAACACAAGAAGATAGAATAGAAATTTTACAAAAATAAAAATTCTAAATGCAACAAGCAATCCACCACAAATGCTCTAACAATTATGTAGCCTTGCATGAAATATTTCAGACACCTTCAACTCACTACCTTCAGGAATCTAATACTTGAAATTCATACTACTCCACTCAAATTCACATCACACACATCACTCGCATCAATATCACATCTATCTTTCCTCTATCTTGATTCTTTCTTGCATCTCACAACAATACCACACTTATTTATATCAACCTCAACCTTGAAAACATTCTCCAATATCAGAAACAATCTGTTACATTTACAAATTCAAATTAGGTCAACACCTAAACATTCCCATGGTGGATAGGAATGAAGGTGACCCAATATTAATCCTTAATTAGGACCCAAATAAACCCCAACACACCTCAACCTAATTTCATAAGCCTCACATGTGCTAACACAAGGTCAGCCAATAACCATGCTAAACACCATAAAACGTTAAGTACACGCTTCCTCAAATTAATTTGAAACTTTTGAACAACAAAATTCACTTGAACACGATCTAGAATTATCCTCAAATCACTTGGGATGCATCAAGCACTTTATCCAAACTTGCATCATACAAATACTTCAACTCAGAACAACTAATAAATCTCATTCACACAATGATGCATTAAACACACAATGTATTGTACCAAATCAAGTGAAACCTTGAATAATGAAAGATCTAAAAAATATAAGAAACTTCCCAAATCCACATGACTTGAAGCCAAATTGTGGAGAAACACAGAGTAAATACATTTCTCCCAAGCCACAAAGAACACCTCTAAAAAAATGGTTCACACATTGGTGAAAATATCTCACACCAGGTACAACAATCCAAAAACCCAAATTATAAATATAGCAACCTCTAAAAATCTCAAACAACATATCATCTATCTGTACAAGCATAGCATCAACACAGAAGAAAAACAAAGCACAATACTGGAGCACATTCTGAATACTTGCATAACATAGTTTTCTCTATTTATCAAATTTTCTCAAAAGCACTTGGAAACCAAGTACCAAAGACATAATATTAGCTCATTACACTATTCCAACACATCTCTAGAAACTACAACATAAAGATAGCCCCATGTACTCACAACATTTCCTCAATATCTCAACTATACATGCACAACCTGCAACAGCCTGGTTTCCTCTTTTCCACAATTTTCTCAATATCCTTGATGACTTCATCATGCAACGAACTTCCTCAACATATAGTTGACATAAATGACAACACAAGACATTAGAAAAGCTTGTTGAAATCAATGAAAAAACCTTCATACTTGTAACAATGCACCTCCCATGCACTAATTCAAAGTACATTTTGGAAAACAAGGATATGTTGTTAAGACAAAGTGTTTAATGATGTCATGAACACAGGGGGTATAAACCATACATAAGCTACTAAAATATTTAGTTTTTCCTACCCAAATCATACATTTGGATGAGGATTAGGTACTATCATGTTACCATGCCCCTGCTATAAGCTACTTTCTTTTGATTTTACAAACTTTACATAGCCCATCGATAAACGTGTTTTGAATCTAGTTGCTTATATAAGTTCTCTATTGCAGGATGTATCTCATTAGCATGCCCTTATCTAAAAAAGACAAGAAAAATACTAGTTCTCTTCACCCAAGATCACACAAGGTGCAAGGGGAGAGGATTTGTAGCAAGTTTTTGGGGTGACCAAAAAGGTTTGTGAACTTGGAGTGTTTCTCTTCACCCAAGATCGCACGAAGCGCAAGGGGAGTGGATATACACTAGAAGTTCACACAAGCATAGAAAGCATGACATACAATCATTCCTTTTAAATCCTCAAAGGAAATGATGGATTCATTTTAATAGTACCAAATTGAAGTATGAAGTTTTGTTTGTTCAATTTTAAACCAACATTACAATGGCGAGGATGTATGGGTTCAATTTTAACCAACTTTGAGAGATTATAGCATTGTAATTTTTAAACCCAATTGAAAGCTAGTTGTCCTAAAACTTGAAATAAAGTAGCATATGATGGGTTATATCATACCATAAGTTTTTGAAACACTTTTACAATATATATCAAGTGAAAATATGCTCTTTTACTTCAAGATTTTTCTCCTCTCCAAATATATAAAACCAATTAGCCTTACAAAAAAACTAGAAGTTAGTAAATGACCAGAGAACAAATAAACTTGATAAATTAAGGTAGACATTGAAATTTAACTCTCTATTTTACCTTGCAATAGCATTGTTCTGTCAGATAACAATAGGGAGGCTATTTCACAATAGATAGGTCATTTTGATTCTACAATAGTGAGGCTATTTCGAAATAGCGAGGCTATTTTGATTTTTCAATAGCAAGGCTATTTTGATTTTGTAATAGCGAGGCTATTTTGTAATAGCGAGGCTATTTTGTAATAGTGAGGATATTTAATAATAGCGAGGCTATTTCAATTTCGCAAAAGTGAGGCTATTTCGCTTTTGATTTTGCAATAGTGAGGCTATTTTGTAATAGTGAGGCTATTTTGTAATAGCGAGGCTATTTTGTAATAGCGAGGCTATTTTGTAATAGCGAGGCTATTTTGTAATAGTGATGCTATTTTGTAATAGCAAGGATATTTCGTAATAGTGAGGCTATTTCAATTTTGCAAAAGTGAGGCTATTTCACAATAGTGACATTATGGAAAATTTCAATAGCACTGCTTTGCCTCGAAACTTGGAAATCAAGGAAAACTCGAGAAAAAATTGTTAAATTTGGTTAATTATTTTGTCCTTCTAGCTCCATAATGTGACTATAATTATAACATAAGCTAAATATACCAGATCCAATAGATTCTAGGCAATACTTAACTAGTTAAGCTATAATCCCAATGAAATTCTTAAAAACATAGAATGAAGAATCCATTTTAAAAAAATCTATTAAGAAATGCGTAAAGGAACCTAGTTGAAATTCCTCAAACCTCATCCTATTGGGGGATTGGCGCTGCATTGATATGGAATATCATTCCTTTCCCAATCCCTTTGATGAAACAAGCATCTAAACAAAGTCCATTGTTGAAAATAAGCTAATATTGTTGAAAACTAAGCTAAAAGTGGATGAAAAGCTAAAATGGATGCAAGATGAATGAAGATGAGTATTCAAATGTGTAGCATAACTTTTCTAAAATGGAAGAAAATCCATTTCTCATAGAAATGAGGAGTATTTATAAGAGAAAATGGTGAATCAATGGCTAGGATTGTTTTGATCAATCAAGGGATGAGAAGCCATGAGAGGTGAAGGCATGGATCAAGGATTCTCATCAATGGATGAGAATACAAGTTGACATGGATCAAGGAGTTAATCAATGACTCTTATTGATTCAAAGAAGCACTCTTCCTAAAATTTAGGAAGTTGTTAGGAATTTTGTTACAAAGGAATATTCCATTTTTGGAGTTCAAATGGAGGAATATTCCAAGGGAATATTCCCTTGCAAGTGGGAGGGTGAGGGAAAATAGGAATCAAATAATTAAAACAAAGTTTTAATTATACACGTTGAGTGAAATTAGGATGCTCATTAAATAATTAATTTATTTAATGAAAGAGGGTCAAATGACATTTAATTCAATAATTAAGATTATTTAATTAAATGAGAGGACATAAGCAATTTAATCAAATAATTTGCATTACCTAATTAAATAAGATGAAAATTAGTGTGAAAGGGGGTGAATTGGCCAAATAATAGTGATCACTTGATTAATAGGAGAAAATGATGCATTTAATTAACCAACTAGGATCATTAAATTAAATAGTCGAAAAGGAGGTGAATTTAAGACAAAATGGTGTTAGGAATTAGATTCAAGTGTGCAATATCAATTAGGACAATTTTAAGTGTCTATAGACATGTCTCTGAAGGATTTTGAGGAAATGCAGTACCAATTTAAAGGATGCCACCCAATGGAAAGGATGAATCAAATTATGTCAACTTGGTCTGATCACTTTGCCAGATGACTGGAGATAGGTGGAGATCGCTGCTAATATCTACCCATGTTTTGTAATGAGAAACACTTCCAATTATGTGAATGATGTGTTCTCCCAATGCTGCACAAGTTAAAGATCTCCAAGGATGTGCATGATAACTACTAGAGAAATCAAAGAACATATCATGTGCCTAAGTTTAGTGACATTAGGAATTTTGAAGATCGTCACTTGCTTCAGTTTACTTTTGGTTGTTGTTTTCATGCTTCTCTAATGTAGCAAGAGACTCGATTCCAACTGGGGCCCCAGTTGTGGTTTTATTTAATTTTCAATTTTCTTTTAGTTAAAAACTCAAGTGCTGGAGATACTTCCAGTTAGCTTTTTAATTAGATCCATAGTTTTAGGAACTTTTTTTCTATAAATTTTTTATTTTGGATCATTTCTAAGGGTCTGAATTCTTATATAATTTTTGCAACTACAAATAATACAATCTCGATGTGGAGTTTACCTACTAAATTTTGTGCAAAAATCTTTGATTTGTTTATCTGAGAATTACATCTTTATTGCATGCATTAGGATTCAACACCATGGTGATGGTATAATGATTTTATTTTAATCACAATTACTAAATTAATGAGATATGAGTTTAATATGTGAAATTAAGTAGGATTTTGTCCTAGATCTGCACGTGATTGATGACGTCCTGGTTGAATGAAATTCAAAAATATTATGTGTTTGAGTTTCCTTCAAAGATTGCACTCCATTAATAGTAAATGTGTGAATGTTATTTATGTTAATGGTTGTATAAAAGATCTTGTTTAAACATGTAGACATGGTTAATGAAATGCTTTATTCTATTTTCCAAATAGAGCTAGATTTATTTCAATAATTTATGTAGGTTTATTTTGAAATATCTTTTGTTACCCTATTCTCTTTTGTCTTTTATTTTGAAACATGGTTACCAAAATATTTTGAAAGACCATTAAATTGTCTTAAATCTGCTTATGTTCTATATGCAATCTAAGTCTAATCAATGAAATTGCCACATTGCGATTTTATTTAAATTTCCAACTTTTTTAAAATTCCATATCCCATGTAATCACATTGGAGATAACATTGTTCTCACCTCTATGTCATCCACACTATCAAGACCTGATGATAAAGGAACCTTGGAGTAGTTTATACTACTTTTCAAGAGGGGCAATAATCTTATTGCCTAGTATGTTGTGAGTGACTAACATCCACCTCAACAGTTACTAAATAGTTTGAATACCTAGATTAAAATTTAACATAAGGGGGTGAATCCAAGGAACAACAACTAGTATAATATTCCATGAGGTGATGATTAGAGATAACCAAAGAAATTTACAAAATTAAAAAAAATCCCATCACATAATTCATTGTCGTTCCAAAGAAGTCAATGCTTAACAACTTCCTAAGATTTCCAAATATTTTTTATCATTAAAATCCTCAAAATTTTGGCTAGCACTAGAGTAATTAAAAGGGAATCAAAGCCCATATTTTCCATGTTGTATGGACATATGGAAGACCTAAGGAAATGTAATTCCCAAAAGAATCTTCTAGAACTAATTCTCTTTGATAGCCTAGATGATCCACTTAGAATCTAGGATGATTCTTTGATGATGAAAATCAACCAAATCCAAGCCACTAGAATCTTAGAAAGGAAAGAAAATCACTGTCACATGATTAAAGACATTTCCTAGCTTAGTACTATCCCAAAAAATATATAAAATGTTCAACTTATAATAAGAATTCTTAAAAGACACCCCAAAAAAGTAATAAATATGTATGACCTAAAGAACCTTACAAATTTAGAACTTTTCTAGAAAAATAAATTTTATTTTTAGCTAGTTGGTTGGTATTATTTGTGATGGTTAATTTTGACAAATAGCCAGTATTTTTCAAAAAATGTCAAATTAAGATATTTAATGAGGATTCAATTGCATTATTTTTTTAGTCAAACTCATCAACCCATATTTCATGAGTAGTGGTTCACACAAATTCACCTTTCATGAGAATGAATGGTCCAATTAGCATTAGTTGCATCTAGGTGATGCTCACATAAGTGAAACATTAGAATTTCATGGAAGGTCACCCATCCCAATACTATTCCAACTTAAGCTCACACTTTAACCATAGAGTTTCCTCCAAGATCAAGCCACTTAGCTTGCTACCCCATTTGTAAAACTTTTAATAATTTTTTTGCTTTATAAACCAATCAATATAGAGTTCCCTTAACTTATCCATTAACAAGTAGGTATAATTTTTCACAATGTATTAAAATACATGTTTTTATCAAGATTCATTTGTATATTTTTGAGTCAACATCTTAGATCCATATTAATTAATTTTGGTAAAAAGAGAAAAAAAATTGAGCATCTAATTCTCCATAAGGCTAACTATATTAGAAGTATTTTTAAATCTAATTCCAAATAGAGCTTCTTTCCAATTCAAATAATGTCCAAATATAGCTATACTAACATATTTTTTAGTTTGCATCTTTATACGCTCAACTATAAGAAATGTTAAAGATGAATAAAGAGGTTCAATATTAGCTTCAATAAATTTAAAGGAAAATCACTCATCTCTAAGTTAATGGAAATAATATAATGCTCTCATGGAACACAAAGAATGCTAAGTTCTATGAATTAATTGTGTTTTATCTTCTTATAATTTAGTTGTGGTATTATTTGTATGTACCTATGTATATTGTTATGACTCTTTTTTTCATTGATGTACCTTAGTTGTAATGTTGTTTCTATGAACTTGTGCATATAATCTTGACTTGCTTATCTAAACAACCCTTTATGATTTCGTTCTTTCTTGTAAATTATAACTTTATTTTTTTAAAATATGCATCAATTTTTTGACAAATAGATTATCAAAATTGTAAAAGATAATTTAGTCACAATAAAGTTAAATGTGAGAATGATAATTCATGCCATATTAACTACCAATATAATAAAATGGTCATGTTTAGTTTCCCTGTAGGGAAAACAAATTACCAAAGTGGAAGAGAGTGGCTATAATGAAGTCAAAAGACATTCAACAAAGATAAGAGGTAGATCTACTTTCAATATAGTTTTGTTAGGATTCCATATGACCTCTTCATAAAAGGAAAGGTGTTCATAAATTATATTATTTAATTGTTTTCCTAGATTTGATGATTCTCATTATAAGAATTTTCTTTTATTAAATTTTCTCTTTGGAATTTTTATAAACATTTAAGCTTAAGTAGGAAGAGAATTTATGATAATTTTTTAGATATGTTGATATCCATAAGATGTTATATGATATGATTTATTTTTCATATATATTTGGGTTTGTTCAAGTTACACATATACTCCCTATTCTTTATTTTTCAATCACAAAAATCAATTTCAACCTTTCATAAATAATAATATTTTGATCTTATCTTATCATATACACAGACTTATATCCATATTAAAAATAAATTTTAAACATTTTAGATTAAGTAGGAACATAATTTATGATAAGTTTTTAGATATGATGATATACATAAGACATTATATGATATGATTTATTTTCATATATGTTTGTGTTTGTTCAAATTACACATATACTCCATATTCGTTATTTTTTAATCACATAAATCAATTTTAACCTTTCATAAATAATAGTATTTTGATCTTATCTTATTGAGAGTAAAGATCAAGTGATTTTAAATTTGAAGGTCTTATTAAAAACAAAACATAAGGTTCTTATTCTTATATTTTATCTCAATTAATTATATTTGATCTTAATTAATGTATTATATTTTGTTTATAAGACTTTATAGACCATCTACCTAATATAAGAGTGTATGGAATTTAATCACTTTTACATAGATACCTAGGATAATTTAATAAATACAAATAATTAGCAAAAAATAAATCTAGATAATAAAGAGGGGATATATAACATAACTTAAATAAATATAATAATTAAATAAGAGGACATGCCTACTTAACTATACAATAAAAGATAAAGATTTAGTATTGACTTTGTGGTACATCACTTCACCGTGCTATTAAAAAATTAACGGCCTCTATTTGTTATGCTCTTAAAAATTTTTATCTCAAAAACATATACAAGTGAATACCACATCCTATGAGGCTGATCCCGATTACTATAAAATTGATCCTAGTGTGAAAAATTGATCTAGAATGACTGGGAATTGTTAGACAAAAAAATATCTCGTAGAATTGTCCCCCTTCAATTGCTAGGTATTTTAGAAGCTAAGGTGGTGTCTGGAGACACCGTAGATGAGGTTGCTAACTTGATAGGTGAATGGATTATTCTAGCTCAAAACCATTGATGGATAAAATTAATAATGATGGGAAAGATCAAATACAACATTCATAGATATAGAAGGTGATTCTAAGTCTATCATCAATGCTGTTAACTTTGGCAGATTACTGGGGTGGAGTACTAAAGACATTTTATTAGACATAAAGCTTTTTGTGTCTAAGTTGAATTTGAAGATTGCTACCCACATTTACCAGGAGGGTAATCAAGTGTTTGATGCTTTAAATAATTAACTTTGGCACCCATTGGAAAGTCTTTAAGTGTTGGTGTAATTAGGAAACCTACCGCCAGGTATTCACAGTTTAATCCTTAAGGAGTAAGGCCCTTATTTGACCCATGATTGTGTGTGAAAAAATGCCATCAAATTATAAATAATAAATTCAAACACATATCCAATACAGACATTAGATCAAAGGAAACTAAAGAAAACAAGACAAACTGTATAATAAATGGTAGCTTCCTCCGAGTTGTCTTATTTCTCTCCCATCTAGTTTTGTTGTTTCCAGTTTGCTCTCAGATCAGCAGATCAAGCTCAACAAAATAGACTTCACAAAGATAGAGATAGTAACTAAAATTACTACTATGTAAAATACGAAGCTCATGCTATACTATGATAAGACTGGAAATTTTAAGATCACGATTATTGCTAAGATGCTAAAGTACGTGAATGCAAGAGTGTAATTAAGTAATGCATATGTTAGATGTACGTTTATGCTATGTGTATGTGTGTAACCAATGTTTGAATTACACTTGTGTTATAGAGTTTTTGAAAGAAAGGATTTTGATTAGGTGATATGATTAATGGCCTAGATAAACTTGTTAGAATGAATGGTGAAGATTTTTGAAGTTGAGAGAGATAGAAGGTTTCCTTTTCTTCAATTTTTCTATTCAGGATCAAAGGAAGGTTTAGTTTTGAAGAATGGGGAGTTGAAATGAATTTTATAATTAAATAAATAAACTTATTTAATTATATGTGAAGATGATTTTAGAAGTTTGCATAATTAAATAAGTAATATTTAATTATGTGTGAGAAATGATTTTAAAAGGAAATTAAATATTTAAAATATTTAATATTTAATTTAACTATGAAATGAAGGGGGTGTTCGGAGAATATTCCATTATTTGAATATTTAAATATTCAAAATTTAGAATAATATGATAATCAATATAAATAGATGGTAGAGCAGATTGATATGATATCTAGATAGATAGACTATGTATTGATTTGCCTGATATGATTGATTACGTGATATGGGTCACTGATATGATGCACTGATATAGGTCTGTTATAAGTCACTGATATGGGTCACTGATTTGAGTCACTGATATAGGTCTAATATAGGTCACTGATATGGGTCACTAATATGATGCACTGATATGGGTCACTGATATAGGTCACTAATATGAGTCACTGATTAGTTGTCTTTGTGATGAAAATATGAGGTGTTCGACAACCTCTAGATTAGAGAGTATTTTTTGATATGTTGGGATCGGATAGGAGAGATGACTCCCATAGAGGTACAATGGATAGGTGCCAGTGGTTTGGGTTCTTTGTTGACCATCCCGCGAGGGATTCGAGTCAATAGGGGACTATTCACTGCACTGGCAGAGAGGTGGCATTCTAATCATAACACCTTTCACTTGTCGATGGGTGAGATGACTGTGACACCTGAGGATGTGTACAAGACTCTAGGGATTCCTGTGGTAGGTGCTCTTGTGTTTTATGACCACAAGGAGATAGGTGGGATAGAGGCATTGAGGAGGATCTGTGGTGATGCGTCTATAGCCAGATATTGGGTGTTGTGGGTGGATTTTAGCAGGTACCCAGCCTTAGTTGTTGTGTTGGCAGAATTTATTGGAGGCTTCCTTGGACTGGACCATCGGTTGAAGGGATTTTTAGTTGGGTGGGGGAGGATGCTAGAGTGGATGGTGACATAGTGGTACAGAAGCACCTAGGAAACAATAGTCATTTAGGAAGTCTAGAATGAAGTTTTATTTTTGCAATGATATTTTTGAAGGTCATGTTGACCATTGAGTTGAGGATATAGTTAATGGATGTAGTTGTTCTCTAGGATAGAAGTTGAGGAAGGGAGAATGAGTTACAAACTCATTTTTACTTAGTTTTCTAATTTTTGGCAAAAGTTGAAAAACACAGTGCATTTTACAACTTTGCCATCTTTATCACTTACATGACTGACCAAATGAGCTTAAATATTTTAGAGGCCATATTTAAAGGGAACCTCAACATGGAATTGAGGTTGGAATCATTTGAGTTTGTAATTAGTTTTGAAATCAAGAAAACAATGATATTTGAGTGTGCATTTCCTGTTTTGTTCCTGTTTTTGAATTAGTGGGTTAATGGATTGATCATGGTATTTTGTATAGATTAGAATGTAGTGAAATAGTCTTTCAAGCATTGTTTGGAATAGTAGATAGCAGGTTTTTCATTTTTAAGTTATCTTGTAAATACTTTGTTCTTTCTTTAATTGCTGTTATGACTGGTAGATTGTGGAAAATGGGGTTTTAGCTTACATTACCACTGTAACTAGAGCACGGGCTTGTTGGGAATGTGGCTAAGCTCCATGTCTATAAATAGGTTAGGGTTAGGAGTCTGTAGGAGTCAAAGAATCATGGAGAAAGTATTCTCCTAGGCGAGCTTGACAGTGCTCGGTTAGGAAAGACAATGAATACAAAGCACTTGGTTTGCAAGGGTTGACCTTTCTCTGTCAAGTCACGGTGTGGAGAGGCAGTTAGTTGCCTTGCAAAGACTTGGCATGAAGGAGGAGGATCCATCAGACTATTTGGGGGTTGAAATAAGCTGACTGTTTGCTGTGTGGTCAGGAAATGGCCTAAAAAAACCCTAATTCTTGCAAAATGTAGGTTACGCCTGTGTACGGACAGTGAAGGCCTATGACCTCAAAAATATTTGAGAGGTAGGAAATTGAATTAGGATCCCCAAGGGAAGATTGGGATGTTCTTTAGAAAGATTGGAGATTAAGCCTAATTTCTCGAAGAAAGAGGCCTAATTGGGGCTCAAGGGCTAGTAGCCCTTTTCAGCCCTAAATGAGGGTTTTAAGAAAGTGATGGAAAGGAGTTTAGTGGACCTTAATAACCCTAGAAGGATGATTTAAAGTCAATGAATACATCTCTACACCCCTGCAAGATCAATTTGTGTGTTGCTAATGTATTAGCTTTTAGGGTAGATTAAGGGCTAAGGAAGTGTTGAAGCGTTGCCCCAAGGTTGGCTTGGTTGGCAGGATATGACTTGATGGTTGGGTTGGCAAGGTGAACCAGGGGAGTCTACACAAGCAGTAGGTCCTATAAGTTAAGGTGGTGGAGTGTGACACCATAGGGTCTTCCTAAACAAGATCCAAGGCATGGAGTAGTGAGTGTTTCCATCCAACCCTCCCTA